>CAUYLG010030710.1:0-38012 GCA_963573385.1 Cacajao melanocephalus
CTCCCCTACTCCCCCGCCCCCCAACAGGCACCAGTGTGTGATGTTCCCCTCCCTGTGTCCATGTGTTCTCATTGTTCAACACCCGCTTATGAGTGAGAACATGCGGTGTTTGGTTTTCTCTTCTTGCATCAGTTTGCTGAGAATTTTGCAATCAACCCATCTGACAAAGGGCTAATAACCAGAATCTACATGATGTGATTATTATGCATTGCAAGCCTGTAGCAAAACGTCTCACACACCCCATAAACATATACAGCTGCTATGTACCCACAGAAATTAAAAATAAAATATAAAAAGAATCTCTGATTACATTTTCAAATGTATTTACAGATAGTCTATCTTTCTATAGCACTTCGTAGCTCAATCCCAGGGATGTTTACATATGATAGGGACAAGCGGAACATAACAAGTGCACAATTCTGTGAATTCTTTTGGCATGATATTGTTTCAGCTGTGAAAGTATGAATGGACCCTTGGGTCAGAGAATTTTATGTTGGATGATGGAGAAAAGAAGTCCATTAATTCTCCAGACCTGTTATTTCAATTTAAAAAGTTAGATAGCTGGGCAGTGAGGCTAAGAAAGTTTGTGATAACACTCTGTCAGTTGATGGAAGTGTGGCAAGTTCAAAATGCTCAGGGTGACCTTTGATGGTAGCCTGGGGAGAAGCAAGTTCATCTAAGATTTAGCTTGTATGACTTTTGCTTGGGTCACTTTCACCTGTGTCATTCATTGTGAAAAAATATGTGCCAGAGGGACTTGACCTCTGGCTTCTCAAAATGCACATTATTTTCTGGTTTCCATGGAGATAGTTGCAGTGAGGCCAGCTCAAGTCTTGTATATGGCTGTGCCCAGAGAATGTATTAGAGTTGTGTCTGTGACCAATTCTACTTTCCTTTTAGGAGAGAGCCTGCAGTATTGTTCTTTGGTGCTAGAATACCTAGAGGAATTGAAAAGGCCAAAGAGCTTGCCTTGGTCTTTGAAATGGCCAAGCCTCTTCTGAATTGAAGGAGAAGACTAATCAGAATCCAAAAACAAAGCAGGAATATTGAAAGCTGAAAAGCAGGAAAAATTTTATTATAAAATGGAAAAACTGAGCAGCAGACAAGCCACAGGCTGTGAGTAGCAGCGTGAGCAATAAAATACTTCTAGGTGTATTCAGCAATGGGTCACTTGTCTGATATTTCTGAGGTCAAAGATACCTGCTGCCCACTGGAGAAAGGGAAATTTAGGATTTCTTGTTTCTGGAACATGCATTGGTTCCATATTCAACATTAGAAGAGGAGGTTTCAAGCATCATAGGATGTACCCTCAAGTGACAATCAGGCAATCAAGATGGAAGCACCTCTGAAACTACACCTACTGGGATAAAAGGCCCAACCCATAAGGGAGTTTGGAATGATAGAGAAGTGATGATAAGAATTCTGTGGCCTGTAATTCACTGATACTCCCTGAGTTATATTATGCTTCATGTCTTTTATTTTTCTGCACCGATCTTCAATAAAACATTTACAGTAGTAAGATCCTGTATTCAAGAAAGGGGGAAATTGACACACCTATAGCCATACTTGGAGGGAAGGCAGTAGAATTCTAAGCATGAAATTAGAAGATAGAAGCTGAGAGAGAGAGAGAGAATGAGAAAGAAGGGCAAGATTCCTAGAATTTTTCACCAAAGAAGGAAATGCAGCCTGACCCTGGGAGGAAGCAATTGAGCAGAAAAAACCTCATGAGAGCACCACGAGAATTAGTTAATAGACATGAGACCAAGCTACTTACTACAAGAGATAAACAAGCCAACAAAAAGAACAAAGCTAGAGGCATCACCTTACCTGACTACAAACTATGCCACAGGGCTACAGTAACCAAAACAACATGGTACTGGTACAAAAACAGGCACATAGACCAATGGAACAGAGTAGAGAGCCCAGAAATAAAACCACACACCTACAACCATGTGATCTTTGACAAAGCTGATGAAAACAAGCAATGGGGAAAGGACTCCCTATTCAATAAATGGTGCTGGGATAACTGGCTAGCCATATGCAGAAGATTGAAATTGGACCCTTGCTTTACACCACATACAAAAAACAACTCAAGACGGGTTGAGCGTGGTGGCTCACGCCTGTAATTTCACCACTTTAGGAGGCCGAGGTGGGCAGATCACCTGAGGTCAGGAGTTCAAGACGAGCTCGACCAACATGGTGACACTTCGTCACTATTAAAAATACACAAACACACACACAAATTAGCTAGGCATGGTGGTGGGTGCCTGTAAACATAGCTACTCGGGAGGCTGAGGTGGGAGGATCGCTTGAACCCAGGAGGCAGAGATTGCAGTGAGCTGAGATCGCTCCACTGCACTCCAGCCTGGGTGACAGAGTGAGACTCTCTCTCAAAACAAACAAACAAAAACAGAAAACAAAACAAAAAACCTCAGGATGAAATAAAGACTTAACTATAAAACCCAAAACTATAAAACCCTGAACCCAGGCAATACCATCTGGAATAGGACCAGGCAAACATTTCATGACAAGAGACACCAAAAGCAATTGCGACAAAAGCAAAAATTGGCAAATTGAATCTAATTAAAGTAAAGAGTTTGTGCATAGCAAAATAAATTATCAAATGAGCAAACAGAAAACCGACAGAATGGGAGAAAATATTTGCAAACCGTGCATCTGACAAAGGTTTAGTATCCAAAATCTATAAGGAACTTAAATTTACAAAAAACTCCATTCCCATTAAAAAGTAGTCAAAGGACATGAACAGAAACTTTTCAAAAGCAGTCATACATGTGGCCAGCAGGCACATGAAAAAATGCTCAGTAGCACTCATCACTAGGGAAATGCAAATCAAAATCACGGTGAGATACTATGTCACACCAGTCAGAATGACTATTAATAAAAAGTAGAAAAAGATGTTGGCATGGTTGCTGGCATGCTTATACACAATTGGTGGGAAGGTAAATTAGTTCAACCACTGTGGAAAGCAATGTGATGATTCCTCAAAGAACTGAAAACAGAACTACCATTAGACCCAGCCATCCCATTACTGGGTATATACTCAAAGGAATATAAAGTTCTGTATTCTACCATAAAGACACATGCATGCAAATGCTCACTGCAGCACTATTCACAATAGCAAAGACATGGAATTAACTTAAGTGCCCATCAATGGTAGACTGGATAAAGAAAATGTGGTACATATACACCATGGAGTACTATGCAGCCATGAAAGAGAACGAGATCATGTCCCTTGCAGAAACATAGATGGAGCTGGAGGCTATTATTCTTAGCAAACGAACTCTGGAAGAGAAAACCAAATACTCATGTTTTCACTTATTAAGTGGGAGCTAAATAATGATAACCAATGGACACAAAGAAGGAAACAGCAGACACAGGGGCCTACTTGAGGGAATAGGGTGGCAGGAGGGAATCAGGAAAAATAACTATGGGGTACTATACTTAGTACGTGCATGACAAAATGGTCTGTACACCAAACCTCCGGGACACAAGTTTGCCTGTATTAACAAACCTGCACATGTACCCCTGAAACGTAAATAAAAGTTAAAAAAAAGACATAGCAGTCATTCAGGAACGAATGTTTATGAATGCAAACTGAAAAGGTGTGCCTTTCATGGATGGCCCAGGGTGATTTGATGTGCTGAGGAGAAGCAACTTTTTTTTTTTGTAATGAATGAGGTTTATTTTCCTAAAACTGAAATCATTTACGGTTGGTTCTCAGAGCTAAACTTCCAAAGCTACAGTTGGCAATTTTTTGTCAGAGCCCAAGGAAGAGGGGCCAGGGTAAAAGAGACAAGAGACTGAAGACAGGCATAGGGAGACCACTAGGAAGAGGGTTGGAGAGGGCACTTATTTCCCTCTGTCCTCTCAGTGGATTACAAATCGGATCTGGTGACAACATTGAGGGGACCAGGTCAGGGTATGTGGATGAGAAATGACACTGGAAGGAACACCAAAACTCCAGCTACAAAAAGTAAGTAATCAAGTCCCAAATAGAAGGGGAGCCTCCCAGTGTACCCCAGAAATGGGGGCGACGGCAGGGAAGGGAAAAGCAGAATGGGGAGCAAGCACATAAAAGGTTAGGGGTCTTTAATTTTTTTGTAGTTTTCTTTTATTAAAAGCATTTTGTAAAAAAAAATGTGTCTTTTCTTTTATGTCTGGGTGATATATATGACTATAAACTGGCCTTGAGCACTGTGTAGAGGGAAAAGGGCAGCTAGGGGTCTTCCCAAGCATCCCATTTCTGGCTTCAGAGATCTAAAGGGGGACAGATGCTCAACACTCCCACCCAAATGGGTAAAGTCAACCCTTCAGGTCTCAGGTCCTTGGTCCAAACAACTTGGAAGCCCCAAAATCTTTTGATGATTAACTACAACTCCCAGAACTCTTGGGGTTGGCAAAAGGAAAAATGGGTGTCAATCATCAAGGATTTATGGAAAGGATCCCCTCCGCTACAGGCTGTCCCAGTTTCCCTGAATCTAGGCAGCTGGGATAATAGGTGTAGCAGGGGACAGGAACTCGGGAAGATGCCACCGTCCTGTGCTGCCCCCACCCCCCATTTGAGGATTGCCCTTCCCAGACTCCACAAGCTCACCCTGCTGTTTATGCTCCATCTTTTCCATTCCTACCCCTGATCCCAACCCAGAGGTCCAGAATGCCAGGAGAAGGATGTCGGGAAGTGGCAACAGTTGGCCCAGGCTCCAGCAGAAGCCTGGAAAATGGTTACAAGTGGAAGGAAGATAATAGCCTCATCTCATCCCAAGGAGCAGAAGACATCGCTCTGACTCAGATCACAGGGATATGGGGACCTAGAGGGGAGGGCCAGGGGGCCTGCCTCATTCAGGTCAATCTCCATGGGTGGGCTTGGAGTGTGAAAAGTGAGTGGCAGAGGAGAGCAGATTGGTGTGCAAAGGGGTTCCCATTTTGCAGGTCATGACCAATTTCCCCAGTAGCACCCAGACAGCAGCAGGAACAGGGTGGGGGCTCGTCTTGAAACATTGGTGGTTACAGGCTCTCATGATCTCTGACGCCTGGGTCCTCAGCACCTTCCTTGGCAGCCTCTTCCTCTTCCTTCTCCTCCTCTTCTTCCTCTTGAAGAGCCCCTGGCCAGAGCTCGGCTCAGGAGGTGTGCTATTCTTTTCCACCTCCACAGGAAGGGGGCTCTCACCCGCCAAGGTGGCTGTCTGCTTCTCCCCTTCTGGGTTTTCTGCCTCCTTGGGATGTTTAGGGGAGTCCTCCAGCAGGTCCCCTGCTCGAGGAGAAGCATCTTATAGATCTCTGTGAAAGCAGATATTACTATGAAGCTAAACATCTTTATATTCGCTAATTCATTAAATCTCAAAAAGTTTTTTCAGGAAATGGGTACCTATATTCATATTCCCACTTTAGTTGTGAAGAAAATATGAGAGCCTCAGATAGGTAAAGTGATTTGCTATATGTGATATAATTAGTAAGTGACAGAGCTTAGTTTCTCTGGACATTTTCCTCTGCTTCCTGCTTGAGGAGTTTTCTTTGCTGGATTTTGGACTTACCTGGAGCCCATCACTCCTTCCTTCTTTCTTATTTCCTTCATCCCCCACCAAATTTCTATTTTAGCAATGTCTGTCATATGCCTGCCCCATTGTATTTGTGATTCACATAACTTGTTTGGTGTCACAGGTTTACACCTGGAGAAGAATTCTGCCTCAGGATAAATCTTACCTCAAGTTTCACCCATACCTGATTTAGATGATATTTAGGCATGATTCTGGACCTTAGATTTTAGAGTTGACACTGGAATGAGTTATGACTTTTGGAGTTGTTGGGATGAAATGAATGCATTTTTCATGTCAGAAAGGCATGCATTTTTGAAGCCAGGAATAGAACATTATAGACTAAATGTTTGTGTCCTGGCCAAAGTAATATATTGAAACCTAACTTCCAATGTGTTGGTATTAGGAGGTAGGGCTTTTGGGAAGTAATTAAAATATAAGGGTGGAGCCCTTCTGAATAAGATTAGTGTTCCTCTAAGAAAAGACATGAGGGTATATGCAGAAAGTGGCCATTTGTAAATCAGGAAACTGGCCCTCAGCAGACACTGGATCTGCTGGCACCTTGTTGTTGGACTTTACAGCCTTTAGAATTCTGAGAAATAAATGTTTGTTGCTTAAGCCATCAAGTCTATGGTAATTTGTTATAGTAGCTCAACCAAAAATATTTCTTATTATGTTTTTGATGTCTGTGGGATCTGCGGTAGATATTCTCTCTTTGATTCCTGACGTTGGTGATTTGTCAATTATCTCTTTTTGATCAGTCTAGCTAAAGGTGTATCCAGTTTATGGATATTTAATGGATATTTTTATTTTTAATTAAGTCACTTATATTGAAATAATTTTGGATTCACATGCAGTTGCAAAATAAAATACACACAGATCTCATGCATCCTTTACCTAATTTTCTCCAATGGTAACAACCTGCAAAACTGTAGTATAATATCAGAAACAGGATATTGGCATTGCTACAGTAAAGGTATGAAACAGTTCCATCTCCACCAGGATCCTTCATGTTGTCTTTTTGTAGTCATGCTAGTTTCTGTGCTACTCTCATCAACTCCTTAACTTCTGGAAACCACTAATCTGTTTTCCATTTCCATAATTTGTCACTTCAAGATTGTTGTATAAATGGAGGGATGCAGTATGTGACTTTTAGGGAATGGTTATTTCACTCAGCATAATTATCAATAGGCTAATCCAGGTTGTGCATATCAGTTTGTTCCTTTTCATTGCTGAGAAATATCCCATGTTATGGATATACCACAGTTGTGTAACCCAATGCATTGACTCATTGGATTCACCCATTGAAGGACATTTGGGTTGTTTTCAGTTTTTTTTTAAGATTATGAGCAAATTTACTACAAACATCTGTACAAGTAGCTGAGCATGTGTGTGTGTACATAATACAGTTCATTTTGTAGGATAAATGCCCAGAAGGGCAATTGCTGGGTTGTGTTTCATTTTTAAGAAACTTTGAAATTCAATTTCAGAGTGTCTCTGTTTTATATCCCCATCAAGTATGTATGAGCGGTCCAATTCCTCTACATTCTTGCCAGCTTTTGAAGTTGTAACTATTTTTATTTTATCTATTCTGATCGGTGTGTAATGATATCTCACTGTAGTTTTAATTTGCATTTCCTTAATGACTAATGATGTTTTACATCTGTTTATGTGCTTATTTACCATTGTATATCCTTGTCTGTGAAGTGTCTGTGTCTTTTATTTTCTAATTGGATTGCTTATTTTTTCTTTATATATTGTAGATATCAGATATTTTGTCAGATTTGTGATTTGCAAATATTTTCTCTCACTCTATAAGCAGTATTTTATCTTTTTAACAGGCTTCTTCATGAAGCCAAAGTTTTTAATATTGATGAAGTCCAAATTATCATTTAATTTCTTTTATGGATTGTGCTTTTGGTATAAAGTCTATGAACTCTTCGCCCAACCTTACATGCAAAGCTTTTCTTGTGTTTTCCCCCTAAAAGCTCTATAATTTTACATTTTATGTATAAGTCCATAGTATATTTTTAGTTAATTTTTATATAGGTTTGAGTCTTTGGTTGAGGTTCACTTTTTACCCTATGGATTTTCTTTCTTTCTTTTTTTTTTTTTACCCTATGGATTTTCAATTGCTGTAATATCATTTGTTGAGAATACTATCTTTCCTCCACTGAATTGCTTTTGCACCTTTGCCAAAAATCAATGGTCATATTTGTGTGTGTCTATTTCTGAGTTTTGTGTGCTGCTCCATTGATCTATGTGTCTATCACTCAGTCAATACCACACAGTCTTGATTACTGTAGTTATATAATAAAACTTGAAATTGGGTACACTGATTCTTCCCACTTTGTACTTTTAAAAAACTGTTTTTAGCTATTTGAGTTTTTTGACTTTTCATATAAAATTTACAACTATTCCTAGCAAAATTTAGGCATTTTTTGTAGGCATATTGTCTTATCTCTATCACATATTTACATATCTATTGTAGATATATATTTATATGTTGCCTATACATCTAAAAATTTTTGCGTGGATTTTGACAGGAATTACATTAAATATGTGTCAGTTTGGGAAGAGTTGTCATCTCTTTTGAGTCTTCAAGTCCACGAACATACTATATCTTTCCATTTATCCATTTAGATTTTTTTAAATTGCTTTCATCAGCATTGTGTAGTTTTTAGCTTGTAATTTCTTTTCAAGTTTTGTTAGATTTACCTCTAAGTCTTTCACTTTCTGGGCAATTGTAAACGGCATCATATTATTTATTTTTGGTATCCACCTGTTCTTATCTAGTATATAGAAATACAATTGATTTTTGTATGTTGATCTTGTATCCTGCAACTTACTAAATGCACTTATTAGTTCTAGGAGATTTTTATGCATTCCTTGGTATTTTCTATGTAAACAATCATATTATCTGCAAACAAGGACTGTTTTGTTTCTTTCTTTCTGCTATGCATACATTTTATTTTCTAGCCTTGCTTTATTTCACTAGCTAAAACTTCCAATACTGTGTTGAATAAGTATGGCAAGAATAGTTATCCTTCCCTTGATTTCACTTTTAGGAACAAGCCTTCAGTCTTTCAATATTAAGAATAATATGAGCCATATTTTCAAAGATATTGTTTAGCAAGTCAAGGAACTTCCTGTCCATTTCTATTTTCTTGAGATTCTTTTTCTTTTGTAGTATAATCATGGTTTCTTTGAAGGAGGGGTTTCATGTGAATGTTTTATGTTGCAGGCAGACTCTATGAAGCAGGTTGAACTATTTAGTTGTCTGTAAGTAGAACAGAAGACATATTCCTCAAAAAACTAGTGGTGCTGCATTTAGCCATGCATAGTACATGCAATTACAAAAGGCCTTCATTATTATTCTTCAATCTGGGTGTCATAGTTGAAAACAATCTGGAAACAAAATAGCTCACTAATTTAAGTTATAGTATTATGTTAGTGTCAATGGATAAAGAACTCAGCATATGGATAAAATGTGTCATTTTTATTACATAATCACTAGGTTGAAGCTATGGTAGTGGAAATGGAGCAAGTTAAAGATATATTTTAATGTTGTGGAATCCTAGAGACACATATAAGGGCAGTGGGTGGCGTATTGTTTATTTGAATTGCTAAAGGTATTTCTTGTTCTGACTATAGGTTTTCTAAATACTATTATATTGGAGGATGCAGTAATAAATATGGATCCTTCTAAAGTCTCTGTAGAGTTTAATCAATATCTTGATTTATCACCAGATGTAAATGTCTTTGCATAGGCACAGTATTTAAGGACAGGCCTCCTTAAACAAGGGTCAAGATGTTATTCTGTATTTTGCATTATTGTTTCTGGGTATATTTGACTTTCAGTCTGGCATCACTATGCCTGTGTGTTTGCCTACTTCCTCTGCCAGATTATTCTGATTAATTCTAGTTGGAAATAGATGACCTTAAAGTTCACAGTTCAGATAATCTGCCAGGGCAGGCTTGCTAAGGCAGGTAATCTGGCCTCCAGACCTGGTGATTTGGGCTGCCTAGGAAGACCAAAAAATCCTGTGAATGTGGTCCATCGAGCATTCCACCAGTGCCTGATACACACTAAGCACTTAGTAATACTTCTAGAATGAATAGCTGGTACAAACTGAGTTTCTGGGTCTGCCTTAGCTGTTCTTAGCCATAGAGTTCTGAGTGACATATCACCTCTAAGTTTCATGGAAGGCCTTGGTAGTGAGTATTCTAATTCCAATAAAATATGGTTGACTTTGTGTCTAGCTAACTTCTTAATTAGGTATTGAGGTGGATGTTCCCCAAATCAGGGGTTTTCTGAGGATATGATGCTCATCACTGTGTGCTTGGAGACATTTTCATCACAGTATAAGAATTTGCCAGGTTTGCATCTGCTCTTTGACAAACCTGACAAAAACAAGCAATGGGGAGAGGATTCCCTATTTAATAAGTGGTGCTGGGAAAACCGTCTAGTCATATGCAGAAAACTGAAACTGGATCCCTTCCTTACACCTTATACAAAAATTAACTCAAGATGAATAAAAGATTTAAACATAGGACCTAAAACCATAATAACCCTAGAAGAAAACCTAGGCAATACCATTCAGGATATAGACATGGGCAAAGATTTCATGACTAAATCACCAAAAGCGATGGCAACAAAAGTCGAAATTGACAAATGATATTTAATTAAACTAAAGAGCTTCTGCACAGTAAAAGAAACTATCATCAGCATGAACAGGCAACCTGCAGAATGGGAGAAAATTTTTTGCAATCTATCCATCTGACAAAGTGCTAATATCCAGAATCTATAAGGAACTTAAACAAATTTACAAGAAAAAAACAGCCTCATCAAAAAGTGGGTAAAGGATATGAACAGGCACTATGAATTATAAGTCAGTAGATAGTATTTCAATTGTTATTAAAAGATTTATTTTTATGGGAATAAAAATTTTAACATGAAAAAACGAAGACATTTATGCGGCTAACAAACATGAAAAAAGGCTCATCATCACTGGTCATCAGAGAAATCCAAATCAAAACCATAATGAGATATCATCTCTGGTCAGTTAGAATGGCGATCATTAAAAAGTCAGGAAACAGATGCTGGAGAGGATGTGGAGAATTAGGAATGCTTTTACACCGTTGGTGGGAGTGTAAATTAGTTCAACCATTGTGGAAGACAGTGTGGCAATTCCTCAAGGATCTAGAACTAAAAATACCATTTAACACAGCAATCCCATTACTGGGTGTATTCCCAAAGGATTACGAATCATTCTACTATAAAGACACATGCAAACGTATGTTCATTGTGGCACTATTCACAATAGGAAAGACATGGAACCAACCCGAATGCCCATCACTGATAGACTGGATAAAGAAACTGTGGCACATATACACCATGGAATACTGTGCAGCCATAAAAAAGGATGAGTTCATGTCCTTTGCAGGGACATGGATAAAGTTGGAAACCATCATTCTCAGCAGACTGACACAGGAACAGAAAACCAAACACCACATGTTCTCACTCATAAGTGGGAGTTGAGCAATGAGAACACATGGACACAGGGAGGGGAACATCACACACTGGGGCTCGTTTTGCGGGGGTGGGGGACTAGGGGAGTGTAGCATTAGGAGAAATACCTAATGTAGATGACAGGTTGATAGGTGCAGCAAACCACCATGGCATGTGTAAACCTATGTTTAACAAACTTGCACATTTTCCACATGTATCCCAGAACTTAAAGTATAATGAAAAATAAACCCCCATAAATAAATAAATAAATAAATTTAATTAATTAATTGCCAGGTTGGAATAGGCTGTTGTTAGGGCTAGGGAGGAGGATTAGGTGTAGGACAGAGAATTAGGATAGAAAATAGTATCTTCATCTGCTGGATGGCTACATCTGTGATAGAGAACTAAACTAGTGCTTCCCCAAAATTCACATTTTAACACTGATAGAAAGTATGTATATGGTGTGCTAAGGAAATGGGCAAGATTATTCACAGTTGAAAGCAACTCCCCCCCTGGATGCTCTGGATGCCACAGGTCTTCATGGACATTCTAAGGCTGAGAGGATCACTATTTCACAAACCTACAGCCCAGTAAGTAAAGTTGCCAATGAAACAAATACTCTCCCTTTCTTGAAATCAGTTATTGGGCTAACTAGAACAATAACATAAAGAATGAACTGTGGGTAGAATTGTGGATAGAACCAGAAATCTCAGGACAAACTTCATTTACTTGGAGAGTTCCTGAGTTTAATGTGATTGATGCATAATAGACAATTATGTGTCTTCATCATACAGAATATAAAGAACATGGTCCAATAGTTCTATCTTTTAATTTTTAAGTAGGCCTTTTGCAGGGCTATTCAAAAGTGGTACTACATCAAGTGGCCAGGAAACTCTAATTTCATTAGCAGGAATAAAAAATAGGATATCATTGGCCAGGCGTGGTGGCTCAAGCCTGTAATCCCAGCACTTTGGGAGGCTGAAGCGGGTGGATCACCTGAGCTCAGGAGTTTGAAACTAGCCTGGCCAACATGGTGAAACCCTGTCTCTACTAAAAATTCAAAAACTAGCTGGGTGTGGTAGCAGGCACCTATAATACCAGCTACTTGAGGGGCTGAGGCAGGAGAATTGCTTGAACCTGGGAGGTGGAGTTTGCAGTGAGTAGAGATCGTTCCATTGCATTCCAGCCTGGGTGACAAGAGAGAAACTCCTTTCAAAAAAAAAAAAAAAAAAGGATACCATTAAGGTATATCATAATCTCATGATGATGAGGAGGTCGTACAGGATTTAATTATTTAATTCATCTGTTTCTGAAAATATATAGGGTACTTAATAAGAAAAATAGCAAAAATAAATTGCTTGTGACACATCTGATCTACTGTCTTCCACATATCACTCTCATCCATGTTGTAGACAAATAAATCCATTTTATAAAAAACAGTGGTTAAAATTTCCTAAAGAAAAACAATACAGAAATGTGCAATGAGTGCATGAAAAGATGCTCAACATCATCAGTCATTTGGGAAATTCAAATTAAAACCACAGTGGGATATAACTATAACTTGAACATGAAATTCAAGAACATTTTGCTAAATTAAGTTAGACACAAAAGGATATCATGCCTGCCTCTGTTTATATGAAACTTCAGGAACGGCAAATCTATTCTAGGTGACAAAACCAAAAATACTGCTTGCCTTAGGCTCCCAGTGGGGCTCCGGGTGACTGGGATGGGCAGAAGTGAATTTTGGGAGGGGGTGATGACAGTGTTTTGTATTTTGATTATGGCAGTTGTTATTTCCAGGGGGTATATAAGTTTGTCAGTGCTTGTTACAAAGTGCACTCAAAATGGGTAAATTTTATTATACGTAAACAAACTCCAAAAATGATTAAAAACAAAGTTATGGTTTGCCAAGATGGTCTGGAAGGACCTGAGTCAATCGGTACGGGCGAAGGCTTATTGCTGTGATGCAGAGGTAATGACTGGAATAGGCAGGCCTTTCATAAACATGACTAATACTGAGACATGATGTACTTTTGCCGCAGTTATTATCTACTTATTGTTGAAAGCACTTGACCTTAGTCTTAGTGAAACAATTCAAGTGCTTGACATCGTACTCAGGTTAGTCATACTTTTAGTTCTGCCTTCAGTTCTGAAAATGCCTTCTGGTAATTGACATATTTGTTTGGAATCCTAGGTAAGGAATGACAGATGGTGGAGGGCCATATTAGAACTTAAGGCAGAATTGCAAAATAAGATGAAGAGCATAGGGTTTCTTTTTTTCTTTATAAAAAACATTTTACTTTAGATTCAGAGGGTACATGTGCAGGTTTGTCACATGGGTATATTGCGCGCTGCTGAGGTTTGGGCTTCTAATGATCCTGTCACCCAAGTAGTGAACATAGCACCCAATAGGTTGTTTTTCAGCCCTGCGCCCTCTTTCCCCCACCTTGGAATCTTCAGTGTCTATTGCTCCCATCTTTGTGTCCATGTATACCCAATGCTTAGCTCCCACTTATAAGTGAGAACATGCGGTATTTGGTTTTTCGTTCCCGCATTAATTCACTTAGGATGATGGCCTCCAGCTGCATCCATTTTGCTCCGAAGGACATGATTTTGTTCTTTTTTAGAGTATAGGTTTTCTTAGACTATAGTGAGATAGGTACTTGGATCTCCACTCTGTAGAGCGCTGGGTAGAAGCAGTAACATATTAATAATCCTGGTGTTTTGTTGCATGTCATCTCATGAGCACGCCGGTTCCTATTCCATGTTATCTCATGAGCACGCCAATCCTGTAGGAGGATGTCTAGTCCTCCTACTCTGATATGTGTACAAGGAAATCTGTTCACTAGTGTAAAGATGAGTGTACCACCTAGAATTCCTTATGAAATGCCTTTCCCATGGCCCTTTGTAGGTAAGGGTAAAAGATGATCCTTCCATTCTCACCCTGGCACCCTGGTTAGTATACAAAAGAGTTTCTAGTGATGTGAGTGGCATCTGTGGACAAAGTGGTTAACCTGCTTTAGGATATATTCAGAGACTAGTGCGTCCAGGAGGCCTGTGACATGGGTCCCTGTGTTTCTCTAGTTTTGTAGACCTATCTACATTAACACTCTGAGGCTTATCATTTCTGAAATAATAGTATAACTCTGATCAGTCTATTTTGTAGTTCCCCCGCTGAGGCTTACTGAGAACCTAGACGGTTCTACTCAAGAGATGGCACTGCAGGCTACTCCCTAACTGTGATGGGCTACTGAAAAAAAAACACATTGCCTTAAGAGAGTATGGATTGCCTGACTCTCCTTATGCCCTGCTAGAATCTGAAGTACTTAGAATCCCTTCAAATCTGAGGTGTGTGTGGCTAGTGAATTTCCCCAGAAGTGAAGGTGGCAGAACAGTCAGTGATCCTGGTTGAAAGGCAAGGTTCTCAATTCAGTTGTCTGTGCCCCTGTATGTATCATGCTGAACACTAGAGGGCACCCTTGTGCTGTTAGAAGCTGAGAGCTGTGGCCAAGAGCGGCAATAACTTTAGGATGCGGAACCTTTTGCTCAGTCTTCTGAGGGATTTATTAGATGATACCGCTGGGGCCTGGGTTGAATTAGAAGACATTGGGAAGAAGATTAAATACTCATTAGGAATTCAAGTTGTGGTGAATTAGCTTTTAGGCAGAGCTCACTGGGCCAGGGTATAAGAGGAGTCATTAAGGGAGCCCACCAGGCCAGGCGTGGTGGCTCACCCCTGTAATCCTAGCACTTTGGGAGGCTGAAGACAGCGAATCCCTTGAGGACAGGAGTTCGAGATCAACCTGGTCAACATGGCAAAACTCCATCTCTACTAAAAGTACAAAAATTAGCCTGGCGTGGTGGTGCATGCCTGTAATCCTAGCTACTTGCAGGGCTGAGGCATCAGAGTCACTTGAACCTGGGAGGTGGAGGATGCAGTGAGCCGAGACTGCGCCACTGCACTTCAGCCTGGGTGTCCGACTGAGAATCCTTTTCAAAAACAAACAACAACAACAAAAAAGGAGCCAACCAAAAGGGACATGTACTTTCAACTGTTATCTGCATGCAACTCCCAAATCTATATATTTCCAGAATTGGTCTTCTGAGCCTCAGATACGTAGTCAACTGGGTATTGAATATACAGTCACCTGAATATCCTTCAGATGCCTTAAACTCAATGTTTCCAGAATGGAACTGATATTTTCCTTACTCTCCTTGCCTCCACTTTTCCCACACTCCCATCCGATGCCATAGCCCCACCAATGATACCCCTTCTCTGCCTCACAGACCCACTCATTTCCCAATATTCCCAATTTCGGTAAATAGTACCACCTTGTTGTTCAAATCATCAAACTGGTAGTATCATCTTTGACACATTCTTCTTTCCATCTTCTTTCTCATCCAGTTACCCTGTCCTGTTAGTGCAATTTCCTAAATGCCTCTTAAATTTAACCTATTTTCCAAAATCCCCATCCCTGGCCACCGTCTTCTCTCACCTGGATTACTACAATAGCCTTATAGACCTGCTTCCCACATTCAGTGTTGACCCCTCCCATTTATTCTCCACCCAGCAACCAGAGCGTATATAAAGTTGAAATCTAGCCATGTCCCTTCCCTGCCTGAATCCATTGAATGGATCTTCTTAGTCTTCAGGATAATGTTTAAATGCCTTGGCATAGAATTTATTCATGCCACTATTGGGGCTTCTATTTTGTGCTATATACCATGTTAGAGAAATTGGGGATGAACCCATGAATGAAATATACATAGTTTCTGTTCCCATGAAGCTTAGCTAATAGAGTCATGGCCTACGTGCAGCTTCCAGTATAGTGTCACAGAAGGCCTTTCATGATCCGGCTTCAGCTCACTGCTGCAGCCTGTTACCTTCTTATTCACTCTCCTCCCTATCTTTCCACCTCTTCCTCACCACTTCAGACCTTACAGGTCAGCCAAGCAGAGCTACTTGCAGTTAGCACATGCTTCTCCTCTTTCATGCTTTCATGCCTTTGGACAGAATATTTTCTCTCCAGGTGTAATGCCTGCCATGACCGCTTCATCACGAAAAATCCTATTCATTTTTAGAAACTCATTTCAGATGAGTTTCAGATCTTACAGGAAGCCTTCCCTGCTTACCCTTATTCTTTAAGTTGGTGGGAGGTGTCAATGTAATCCTATAGAATCCTGCATTTACCCCTTTCACAGCATTATTCACCCTGAACTATAAATTGTTTACTTCATCTCTCCATTTTCAGTGAGTGCTGGTCACAGAGACCTTATCCCTGAGTATAAGTAGAAGGGCATGGTAAACTGCTTATGTTTTCAGTCTCTGACTTACTTTGTTTGCAGCTAGTACTTGGCCTTATCTGACTCAAAGTCTTTAATACAATTGTAACTTGTGATCCTTTGTTCAATGTTTTTCACTTGTAGCTACTTACCCCAGCACACTGTTCTTCAGAAGGCAAGAGGTAGACCAACGAAGAGCTGCGGAGGAGGTTCATCTGCCCGCCTTTCAAAATTCCATGCTGGGTACATTTTGACCACTAGAAATTGAATAATGGTGATGTAAGACTGACAAATGGCACTTCTTTATCCCTAATTTTCTGGACTAGCTCTTGGGGATCTACTTGTTCTCCAATTTGTGCTTTAGGGGAGACATAGAGCCACTTCTTTCACTAGAGAAACTAAAGATGAAAGCGAACTTTGCCATTTCAATTATGCTGTCATATGCTTTAGTTTCTTCTATTTCTTTTTTTTTTATTCCAGTATTTCTTAAATGACATTCTACAGAACGGCCTGAAAATAAGACAAATACTAGGTTTAAATGACATATTCACTCAAACTCACATGTATATTCTCACCCTATATTCTATTCCAGTTGGTTCCATCTAGTTAAAAAATTGGAGCAAATAATTCTATGTCTGCCATCAGAAATAATCTTTCAGTGTTCATAGGTGAATTCCTGGGATTCAGCTACTAAAGCGAATGTATTAAGAAAATGCTAGCAGATGTTTGATGGTCCTGAGGTGGAAGTGCTACGTGATTTCATAGATAGTAATGGTTATTTAACTTTAACACACAGGAGCACACAATTCAGCCTGGAGTGAGGGTAAACAGGTGCACATAGTAAAAACTCACTGCTCTCGTTCCTGTAGGACACCGGCTTGTTTTTGCTTGTTACCTACTGTTTACACAGAAACGTAAACACATGCATACATAAACACACGTGGACTCCAGCAAAACCAAAAGGGCCCATTTAATAGTGAAACACAACCACAAAGTTGTGCTAGAATTGTTTACTAGCATGCATAAATGCTTAAAATTAATTACTGTGCCAAGCTGCTTTGCATGGTACACTAGCAGGAGCTGAAATGAAAATGATGCATACTGGAAAATTGTTAGGCAGTGATAGTCTAGGCCTGATTTGTTGCAAGAGCAAGTAAACACTTGAGGCTACAGGAAAGCAGCACAAATCTTCTTATGGCTAGAATAGACATTCCTTGCTACGGCTTCCTGTCCTTGCCTCTGAGAGTAGCCTTGTGGAATTTTGTTTGTTTACAGAGATGTATTAAAATTACTAAATAATTTCTTTAATGCTACATTCCATAGACATTCGGCTCCCTTTCAAATAGTAAGATGCATGAGTACTGCTGTCATCAATGTCCTTGAAGTCTCCTGGCTAATAGAGGTTCTACTTGCTTTTACCCAAATGTAAATTCCTAATCTGTTGCATAAAACTCTTCGCTCCTATCAGAGCCAAGCAGACTCCTCACACTTTGTAGAGGTCCCCATTATGTGAAATCTTTGTCCATGAGAGAAGCCTTGTGGATTTTGGAAGGGAGAGATGAGGTTAAGATAAACCCCTTTTCTCCCCTCTTCTCACTATCCCAAGTGGTCCCAATTCTAGCAATTTGGAAGTGCTTCTACAGAATAATTAGGAAAACATGAGCATGGAGAATGCCACTGACCCTAGTTCTAGCTTGGGCAAGGGAAGATTCTAGGATATCTGATTGATTGGAAACATTGTAAAGAGCACCCAAAAAGGTCTTACTGGAGCTCTTATCAGTTGAAGACCATAGGGCTGATGCAAAGGGACATCCTGGAAAACGTCTGACATTTTGGTCTCCTTTTGTGCACAAATTGTTTTGTAACTCCATGTCAGGTTATCACTCAAAGTTGATCCTGAGTTCTGGGAAAATAATCCTTTTGAACAACAACTTGGTAGATTCTTGAGGCGAGAACCCCAAACAGGCTGCTTCTGTTAAAAGGACCATGCTAGACTTATTCACAGGAAAACAGGAAATTGTTTTATTATTTTTTTGAGATGGAGTTTTGCTCTTGTTGCCCAGGTGGGAGTGCAGTGGCGTGATCTCAGCTTACTGCAACCTCTGCCTCATGGGTTCAAGTGATTCTCCTGCCTCAGCCTTCTGAGTAGCTGGAATTGTAGGTATGTGCCACCACGCCTGGCTAATTTTGTATTTTTAGTAGAGACAGGGTTTCTCCATGTTTGTCAGGCTGGTCTCGAACTCCTGACCTCAGGTGATCTGCCTGCCTCAGCCTCCCAATTTGCTGAGATTACAGGCATGAGCCACCATGCCTGGCCAACAGGAAACTGTTTTAATTAGGTTCTTCTGTAACTTGAGGAGAGTCATGATATAGTATGATTTCTGTCATTTACGGGGTATAATCAGAGGCACAACAACCTACCCAAGGTTATTTGAAGCACAGTCTCTGTAGGCAGTCATAAAATTGGCATATGCTATTTTAAAGACAGCTAGCCATGATTCAGTTAGAGGGGCCTTGACTGCTAAGATTTTGCTTTTTGCACTCCTTAAGTGCTGAGATTTGAGGGGCTTCTCCCGGTTGGCATGTTTTCAGGTAGTTGGACATGAGGCATGCCTGGGAGAATATATAACATAGCATATGAGAATATAATATATTCATTTATGACACACACAATGATAAGAGGTTTATGTGTACATACATGGCAATAGTTAAACGAATGATCTGAGAAGCCACCTTTGTGTGGTTGGTTTCCTTGTCCAGCCAAATATGGTCTGATTTGAGGGACAGCCTCTGCCACTGGTGTGAACCTAGGGCCAGCTGGCTCAACGATTGGACTGCAGTCAAGGAGAGTCCCTCACACTATGTGCTTTATTGAGCAATATTTAGTGAGTCACCTATCTGCAATGTGATTTGTTATGACTTCAGCGAAGAGAAGGCAGGGGCAGGATGAAACGTGATGAAACTAGCCTTGGAGGGAACAGTGGGATCCAGAAAAAGCACTCCATCAACACTGAGATAACAACAAAGATACTAAGAGTAACAAAAATAATGAAAACAGAACTACCTACCATTTGAACATCTATTATATACCAGGAAGCAAACAAACTACTTTCTAAACATATTTTCAGTATTTCATTTAAACCTCACAATAGCTCTGGAAAATAGGCATGATCCTTATTTCACAGAGGAGGAAACTGAAGCTCAGTGAGGTTAACTGTGCCAAATCACGAAGATATTAAGTGGTGGATTAGGGCTTAGAACATGGGACTCCAAAGTCCATATTCTTTCAATTATACTGTTCAACTTTCAATAATACTTTATGAGTTCTAGCTGTAATTAGTACTAGATTTTTTTGGCTTCTTCCAAAGGAAGGATCATCTGCAGAGGGGAATAAGGAAGAAGAATCTCTGAGGAAGAAATGCAATTAAAATAACTTAAAATCCCATTTACTCACCAAGTTTTCTCAAACCTATCCTCAACTAATGACCTCTGTAGGTCTCTCTAATCCATTTCTTCCTTTCATGCCCATGTCTGTGCCCTTGTTCAATCCTTCCCATCTATACTGTTGAAATAACCTCTTAAATGACCTCTTTGCTATCTGTCTATTCCCCTCCATAGATATTTTCTAGTAATGCTTTCAAAACATGGATGTGATCAAGTCATTTTCCAGTTCAAAACCCTTCAATGGATTTCCAGTGCCAAAGCATATAAAAACATCATTTGTTGGGTTCTTATGTTTTTAGTCTTATATATTATGCTTCCAGCTATAGCAAACTACTGTAGTTTTTCAAGCACGGCATGCTCCCTTGGGACATTGGAATCCATTCCTATTTCAATTTCACCTACATTAATTCAACTCTTTTCCTATATGCAGATCTTATTTGGGCCATGTTTCCCTACATGTAGACTGCTAAGTATTGCTAAGGTAAGAGTTTCACATCCATGTGGATTTATGCCTCTACATATTTATTGTTTCCAATTTTGCTTGGATCCTCTATGTTGTCTGATAATCTCATGTTTTCCTAGACTGCTCTCTCCTCCATTTTCCACAAAGCATGTTGAAACTTTCATGAGCCTCCTCACATCACTACTCCATCAGTTCCACTTTAATTCTCAGTAATTGGCCTCCCTACTACTCCAGGAAGTAGAAGTCATCAGGTTGGAACTCTTAAAGTTCCTGTCCCCTTCTCCTACAAATGTGTATGCATTTGACCCATTATTGCTTCCTCCTTCCCACCTCAGCAGAAGTATCTCTGTGTCTAAGATTATCATTTTACCTGTGCTCTGGATTCCATTTCTCTCTACCTGCTCTGGAATAAAATTATTTTCTTTATTTTGTTTTTAACATCTCCCTTTTTTTCCCCTACTGACTCCTTTTCTTTATTCTGTAAACTTGTTCAAGGTTTTTTTTGTCCCCACTATGCTATCCCTTCTCTGGCTGTCATTTCCTATCACAGTTCAACCTCTTGAAAAATGTAGTCCTCACTAGCTATAGTCTTTACTAGTCAGGAAAGGTCTGTATGAAAGGGAGTTAATAGATTCAGGAAGTAAAATGTGTAGGTGAGGGTTTTACATGAAGGAGAAGAATAACAATGGACGTTAGGTAGGGGTAGAGAAAGGAGTAAAGGAATTTAATAAAACTGGGAGGGCAGCAAGAAACAGCTGGTGTATACTAGGGGTTACTGAAAGAAATGGTGATGTGGGTTTGCTACATAAAACATCTGCAGAAAAGGAATAAAAGAGACACACAAAAGGAAACAAATGCTACAAGCTTCCTGAAGGTGGAGTCCCAGTCACAGAAGTTGGAGGAATAGAGGCGTGCGTAATAGAAATTTAGATTGATCCGAGGAGAAATAAGATCTATTTGCTCCTTTTTCTCCTTTCAACTTTAACTCTTTTCTGTATCTGGACTTATTCTTTCCTTCTGCTTCTGAGGAATAAGCCCCCACCTCCCTTCTTGCCAGAGCTACCCATGTCATGGGCACGGTTAGCTAATTTCACCTCTTGCTTTTCCAGGGTCCTGCTTCAGTGGTTGTCCTTGTTGTCTATGTCACAGACATTTTACCCTATATTTCCAGTCCCTTCCTTTCCCTTCCCTTCCCTTCTCTTCCTTCCCTTCCCTTCCCTTCCCTTCCCTTCCCTTCCCTTCTCTTCCTCCCTACCTCCTTTTCTAATGAAAAATATATATTTATATATATACACACACACACACAAACATATGTGTATATATTTCCTTTTTTATACCAAGCTCCTTTCCTTATGCCTGCAATCATACAGAGGATTCTTCAATTCTAAAAACATGCATTTCTCAATCCTGATAAATTCATGAGCTATCTCATTTCTCACCTTCTTTTATCACCAAACTTCACTAAAAAGTAGTTTACCTTGTTGCCTATGCTTTCTCACGCCTATTTTCTAGCTTTTGAACCTTCTAGTTTACTCAAACATCCTGTTTGACAGTTTCTAATGACTTTCTAAATTATCAAATTGAGTGCTTTTCAGAACTTTTGCTCCTCCATATATTGGAAACATTTGACATTGGTAATCACCCTCCTCCTTCTTTAAATTCTCTATTCCTTTGGCTCAGTTTTTGGATCCTTCTCCTAACTTCCATACCACCACTTTTTCTCCTTAACCTTCCCCTTTCCCTTCCTACCCTGTAAACGTGGGTTTTCTCCACGGACACTCTTTCTGATCTTTTCTCTGACTATAGGCATGATGATTTCACATACCCCTACATTTCTTATCCCCTCTATGTGGCTTCCAAAATTTATCTGTGTATCCATACTCTCAGACCTGCATATCCATGTATTTGATTACTATCTCAACTTGAATGGCTTTTTAACACCTTATGTTCAGTTATATCCAAAGGTGAACCTATTTTCTTTTGACCAAAACCAGCAAGCCCCCTCGTTTCCTTCCTTTGTTAAGAGTGTTGCTCTCTTCCTAGTCACCCAAATGGAATATTTTTGATTTATCTTTGACTCATCCACCTACTCTTTCAGTAAAGATTTTGGAGTCTACTATGTTATTTTTGTTTTTAAAACTTACAATGGCTTACTCTTCACTGTAGAATAAAGTCTAAACTCCTTTGGTTAGCAATATGCTCTACAACATGCTCCCAGCTTACCTTTCCTGATGTATATCATTTGTAGGCTATCTTTCAACCAACAGGAACTAGCCATTCTGAAAATGCACCCCATCGCATGCCCCTAAACTTGTGCACGTTTTTTTTCCCACCACTTAGAATAGAATCATATCCCACAGTAGATTTTGATTATCAAAATCTTACCTATGCTCAAGTTCTTCTCTCTTAAAAGAAATATTCCATTAACCTTGCTCAAATTTTTCTATTTTAAAGTATTCCACATTTTTTCCTACCCACAAATAATTTATCTATTTCCTCTACGTTTATAACATAGAGTGCTTGCTTATACTACTTGCCAGTTATTCAAATGAAGTGGCTAAGTTTGAGTTTCTTGTCATAGAAAAAAATGAAGAGAGTATAATGGGGTAAGATTTTGGGTGAAACATTATCATGCAAAGGTCTGACGATAGGAGGTCTCAATTGGAAGACAGGATCAAGGATGACAATTAGGGAGGAGAAAAGCTCAGATTTGTAAATTAAGGATGTGGTGTCCTTTTTTCATTCTTCATAAAATAGAGTGGTTTTGGAGTAGAGACATTTCAATTACATCTCAGAAAAGGGAAGAGAGCCAGAGATAATTGGAAATTGACCAGTGAAGCCAAATACTTAGAAAATTGTGTGCAAAAATGTAGACTTGAAGGAAGATTATTTGGAAGTGCATGCTAACAGTTTGCAATATGCTTATATAAAAAAAGAAGGGATCCAGGAGGGCTGACGGGATTTATATGCAAGAGAGAGTAGAGATCCGACATAAGAAATGAAAGATAGCACTTTTTCTGATCATGCAATGGTACTAGCTGAAATTAATTTCTTAAAAGCTTGGAAATTTGGCGGAAGTAAATGGAGGATGAGAAAATTCATATAACTAAGAGAAGGCATTGAAAATGATGAGGAATGGTCAAGGAGACAAGCCCAGCTTTCATTCCAAGCTGTCAGAGAGGATTGGTACAGATGAGAAAATAATTTGAGGAAATCTCTCAAGGAAAGAAAGGAAGCCAAATACTTTGAAGAAAAAAATAGATATTTTCAATTTCAGAACAAACTAATGGAGAGCACAGTAAAAGAATAAAGAAATTAAATCTGAAATAAGGAAAATCAAAGGGCAAATGACAAATATCTGCAGTAGACTGAAAGAGTCAGGGTAACAGTGGGAAGCAGCAAAGGCAAGAATGGCTACTGACATTTTCTCATGTTCAGGAAGAGAAGAAAGTTGTCACGTGCTTGAGAGATTACAGACAGATTAAGGTGACTTCAAATCAGTTATGAGAGTTCTCTATGGAGCTGTAATATGGGAAAGGATGTAGACTAATACTGGGGTACACAAAACCTAGCAGAAAATCAAAGAATGACTCAGCAACAGACTTCACAGCTCAAAATGTGAGTGAACATCATCAGCAAGGTGTTGATGAGAAAATCTGGATCTGCAACCCTTATAGATACAGCACAGTGATAAATCTACCAGCTTTGCAGTCAGAGGTGACATTTAGTCCTGCTTCTGCTATGTAACCAGCCATGTGACTCTGGACAAATGTTTTTAGCTTCCAGGTTCCTAAATTTCTTATCTGTAAAGAGACTTCACGTTTTTATGAAGCTCAAATAAGATAACATTTATGCAAATATCTTGAACAAAATTTAGATATTATTATTCCAAGACTTTTTGAGGTAGGCTAAGCAAACATTTAACTGTGTGTTTCTCTGGTATATGGGATAAGAAGGAAATGACCAATGCGATAAAACAAGGAGAGGGAGTGATGTTTGAGAAAAGAAAAACTTAGAAACCAAAAGTCACTGACATTTCTAAACAATGCTTTTAGAAATCTTCCTATTACAGACTCATGGTGGCATGATTCACGATGCATGAAACACATCTAAACGATGTCTAAAGGAGTGACAGGTGATCAGTGAACTTCAGAGATTATGTAAGAAGCCAGAGGATATTTATTACCTTTCAACAAAAACATTCTGTTTTAACCAAATGCAATTTCATAACTTATGCAAAGCTATTCTGGAATAGAAAAGGGGCTGTAGTATATGAATAAAACACAACGATGTGCCTTTAGACCCTATCCCTCTCCAGATCTCTCTCTGCTTGTTGAGTTTTAGGAAAGAAATGAATGATGTTGAGGATGAGATCGTCTTATCCCTGAAGCCCCTTATTATATCTGTGCTGCTTCTGAGAAAACGTATCTTGAATGTGCATAAAATTGCATGTAAAAATGAAAAAAGGAAGGGGTACTCTACGATACAGGTCTTTTCCAAATTGCTATTGCTATAGCCCAGTTCAGGTCCACATCAGCTCTCAGATTATTATTCAAATCATATTACCTTCTGTCCAGTCTTACATCTCTTCAGTCAATTCTTCACATTTGTTGTGAAAGTGATCTTTCTAAAGCAAAGTTCTGAACATTTTACTGACTTGCTCAAAACCTTAAATGATTACCCACCACTTATTGCATGAGGCTATTTTTTTTTTTTCCTGTAAAGGGCTAGATAGTAAAGATTTTTGGCTTTGCGGGACACACACAGTCTTTGTAAAAACATTTTTCTTTGCTTTTTTTATATCCATTAAAAATTTGCAAACTGTTCTTAGCTCATGAGCTGTACAAGCCAAGGGCTGGATCTGGGCCCTCATGCTGCAATTTGTTGATCTCTAGAATAAAAAAAGTGAAAGCTCTTTAATAGAGAACAACAAGTCTCTCCCTAATTTGGCTTACTAATTTTTCTTCAGGTCGTACATATTGCCAAAAACACTTCCCACACCTTCTGCTGCAGTAATGTTGAATTGTTGGCAGTATCTGGAAGTACACCAAGCTGGCTTTTGTACCTCTGTACTTGTTCACATTATGTCCACTAAAATTGTCTTTCCTTACCCAACTGGCAAACTCTCTCTCAAGACTGCTAAAATATCAAATATTTCTTGAATGGCCCAGTTATAGCTGGTGCCTTTTCCTCATCAATCCTGTGGATTTCAGTATCTGTAGTTCTTCACTGGTGCACATTTGCTCCCCAGCTCCAATGTGAGCGTCTCAAAGGTAAAAAATATCTTATTTGTATTTGCATCCCTAACACACAGTAGACACTTGGTAAATGTTTGTGGAATGATTTGCCCTGAATGTCATCAAGTCATCCCAAATTAGTAATAAATAGCATAAAAAGAAATGAAGAGAGGATCAGAAGTCTTCTGACTTGTGAGTGCCTTATACACAGAAGCACGTTATTATTTTCATAGTCTCTAGAGAAGCTCTCTAAGTCCCACTCCTATACCTTGCTGTGAGAATTCCTCATACACCCACTAGGACATGAGCATAGTGGCAGAGAACTTCATGGAAGATTTTTTGGGGGATCCTAGTAATCCCATCTGACAGTGTCAGTGTTTTTAGAATCCTACACAGGAACTCAATAAACATACTTTAAAAAGTATGGTCTTAGGACTTTTAGTATTATTAGTGATAGAATGATGACCTAAATAGGTGTTGGTGAGCTGCCCTTGGAATGTAGCCACCCTATCTCAGTAGAGAAAACGTGCTCTGAGTTCCAAGCTGATGACTTATGAGTTAGCTTTTGGACATAACTCATTCCTAAGTTTGGGGCTGTCTCTACTTAAAATATATCAAGCCTAGGTCAGAGGAACTGGAATAGGAGTCACCCAGATTAAGAGCAAGGCCATAAAAATGAGAGCCAAAGGGAAATACGATATTACAGTGTTTCTAAAATTAGAGAATGGGCTAGCGAAGCTCCTCATTGTGAAGTCCAGAGGGAAAGATTTATAAAGGAAATAGACTTTAGAAAACAAAGAACAGGAGCATTTGATTACTGTGTGCCAAGGGCTGTTATAAGTGCCTTACATGAACTGTAAGTTTAATTCTTTTAAACAACACTACAAAAGGAATACTATTACTACCTTTATTTCGTGGATGGGGAAAGTGATGCACAGAGCAGTTAAGTAATTTGCCTAAGCTGTAATAGAACAGCTAATAAATGTGGAGCTCGAATTTGAACTCAAGTTTTTCAATTCCTTTGCCCACCATCCAAGCATGTATATTCTAATTATATATACATTGTACTACAAACAAAGTGCAGTATGGAACTGACAAGGACTTTTTCCTGGCCCTCTTAAAACCTAAAAGAACTGATTCACAAGAAAATCCCTAATGAAGGAGGGTCAGGCAGGATCAATGGAGAGTTGCTCTTTCTAATGAATTTACCTCTTGATCTCTGGCAGCAAATCATAACAATCAAGGAGTAAGTATCACACTCCATTTGCCCACGACAGTGGCAGAAGACTTATAGGAAGAGAATTTTGTGAGGTATTTTTAAGAACCCAGAAAGCATCAGTCCTCAGAAAGAAAGTAAATAAAAAAGCCAAGGATAGAAAATATCATGACCAGAAAGCCATCTACCCAAGAAAAGTTGTGGGAGGGAAGGAGGTTTTAGAAGTAAAACATATATATCCACTTTCTGAATGTCCTATGGCAGAATTCTAGAGTCAGTTGGTCAAAGTTAAGATGAGAAAAAGAATAACAAGTTACTAAGATACAAAGTATATAATAAATGTTGGCTGCCTACAATAGAAAGTGCATATGGCATCTTATTAAATAGAGAAAAAGGAGAAAAATAATCACAATTTTGGCCATGAAGACTCTTGGGAAGAGCAGAAATGCTGAAGCTCATAAATTTGTATAAGTGGGAGTTGAAATGGCCAGAGGGTCGCTAAAGCGTATCATGGGAGAGGAGACAGAAAAACAGGAGAAGGCAAAAGAATAACAATTTCAGTATAGACATTTTTATAAGAAATTGATATGTTGGAAATTTAATATTTGTAGAAACAATGTTGGCTGACAGAAGATTAATATTTATAATATGTAAAATACTTTAAAATAAGAAATTATAAATATAATTTATTTAAAAGCATTTATTAAAAGATAAAGTGCTTTACATACAAAAGATACTTCTTGCCATGGAATGTTATCCCCTAAATGGGATAATTGAGGGGCCATTTGTCCATTAGGTTCAAACTGGTGCAGACACCTATCAAACATGTTATGAGAAGCAAATGCTGTATTATGGTTGTGTAACCACTGTCATGTATATGGATTTTACTTTGTGTGACAAGCACAAAGATGTTTGGTTACAAAAGTCTTGTGGCTTATACCTGAGAGAAAGGACTCTCCCTGATAGGCTACTATGGCTGTTTTGCCTGCCTCCACGTACCTACTACCCTTATTCTCTCTGTGAACTACTTTGGGCATATTCATGGCTTTAGGTCTTAATGTGGCTTGAAAAAATGTTAATATTTATGGTAAACTTGTTAATGAGTGCCTAAAGGGGACCATGGAAAGAATGCTCACTAAGATTTTATTGTTTGTTTTAAAGAAACATAAATTGAAATAAGGGGCCAAGCTTTCACTGTTTTTCCTGCACTTTGGAGAAGTTTAAAGAGAACTGTTAGGATTTTTCATTTCTTTTGGCTAACTTTCTAAGTGCACCTTTTACATCCTTATTTCTCTGAGTGTAAATTGGGGGATTTAACATGCGAGTAACTGCTCCATAAAGTATTGAGACAACTTTATCCTCTTCCTGTGTTCCCCTTGATTGAGGTTTCAAGTACATGTAGATGACTGCCCCATAAAATATGGCAACTACAGTCAGAGGAGATCCACATGTGGAGAAAGTTTCAAGCCTAGCCTCCACAGCACAACAATGCAAAAGTAGGAGATGAGGATGAAAGTGAAGGGCAGGGGCAGTGTGAACACACTGATAACCAGACCCAGAATCAGGCTGATGGGGTGTCTGAGCAGACGAGCTTCAGCAGGGCCTGAATCTCAAGGTAAAATGGTTGATGACATTGTGTCCGTAATAACTAGCAGGAATTGCAATGATTAGTGTGACTGCTATTAAGAAGTCACGGGTCCAGATTCCCAAGGCCAACTGTATACAGACCTGATTGTTCATAATAATAGTGTAATGCAGGAGATAAGAGATTGCAGCAAACCCGTTGTAAGCCATGCCAGCAAGGAGGAGACACTGTCATTCCCAGAAAGAGGGATGTGATCATCTGAACAGAGCAGCTGGTTTAGGAGATGGTGGGGAAGTCCTTGAAGCATTGAGCCAAGACTTACAGCTCCTAGCTGGTGGAGTAATACATTTCAAGGGAGAATAAGTTACTAAGAAAAATAAAACATAGGAGTATGATGTTGAGAATCTCATCTCACTACAGCAACAATAAGGCTGTTCTCAAACATTGTGAGCAGGTAGAGAAATAGTAGTTCCAAGAAGAAGACAGTCTGGATTCGAGGGTGTTGGGCAAATCCAATAAGGCTGAGTTTGGTCATCTCAGAGGCATTCTCTCTTTTTAGACCGCCCACTTACTTGTTGGAAAAGAGACAAAACAATGTCATCTACATGAAGAAATAAGAGGAAGAGCATTTCAGTAGCCTGTTACAGTTCATGCTCTGGAGCTCTAATTAATTATTGTGTGCCATTTGTTTTACTGGGTTAGGTTCAACTGTTCAGTATCCATTGGTGGAAATATATGTTCTCTTTGCTTTTCTGTCTTATAGAAACTTACATGACCTAAGATAGACTGATTTAGAGCCCAAATAGAGGTACTTACACCTGATCAAGTAAGACAATCATTGACATTGAGTCAAATAGAATTATTACTCTCATAAATGGTGTAGATAGATGATTGATTTTACCCTTGACCAAAAAAGGGCAAATATGCTACATCTGCCTAACAAAAATGTTTTCCAGCTTTAAGTTGATTCACCAATTTAAAAATAATTTTTAAATTTAAATTCAAGAATACAGCTTCGAATGCTTGAAATACTTCCTTACTTTTCAACCCTCTTTTCTCTTTATAATGTTTTCTAGCTTTATTTGTTGATTTACCAATTTAAAAATAATTTTAAAATTTAAATTCAAGGATACAGTTTCGAATGCTTGAAATACTTCTTTACTTTTCAATCCTTTTTTTCCCTTTATATGTCATATTAGAACCACCTATGTATGGTGAATTAGAAAGTGTATATGTAGCTAAACCATCTAGTCAATTCAATGGAAAAACACCAGTGGCCAAATTGACATGCAATAAACCAAGCAATTGGTGGATTTACTGAAATCTCACTCTTTGTTCAATTGTTCTGACATCTATCTTCGACTGACAGAAGCTTACTGTGTGCAGATCCTACCATCTCCATATGTTTTCGAACAAGAGCTTAAAGGGTGATGGGGAAATCTTAATAGATAAAAGGATTTCATGCGGACAACAGTTACCGGCAGCTGTGAAAAGGGACGAAGTAAATTTTGAATGCATGTTTCTAGGACTGTTCAAAAAGAAAAGAGAGAGCCTTGTCAGTTTTACATGATTTTAGTAGGGAGTGAAAGCTATGACCAGCTGAAATGTCTGTTGGCTTTAGAATTTTTATATTTAGACACATCCTCAATCTCACCATACTGTATAGTTATATTAGTGCTGTATATAATTGTGTAATTCTTTATAACCACAAGGTTAACTGTTAAAATACAGAAAGAAAGCAAGGGAGCCAGCTGGATCTAAGCCTAACTTTTGGTTTAGCTGCTGAAAACCTGCACAGTCTTGAGAAAGTCAGTTTTCTCATATGTGAAATGGGAATACCACCCAGCCTCTTGCACGATTGTTCCAAGAATTAGATGAGGTAATTTCTACAAATAAATGAATAAATGTGCCTGGCACATTTATAGCCACCCATGATACCTTAACTCCCTTCCTGCTTTCCTGCCCCATGCAGACCTTCCCTACAGTTTGGACTCATCTTATAAACATGTGCTAAAATGTCATTCCATCCTACCTTTTCTTGTGAGGTTATCATACTACCAGAAACAATACAATCTGAAGTTTTAGGTTTGAGCAACAACTAAAGAAAGTTTAACTGTGTAAGTCATTAAAATTTGTTCCTGATGGTAGGCGGAAAAGACACATAAAGAGATGGAAATTACTCACTGACTTAGGGCTGGAGGACAGCAACAGAGAAGTGCACCTCATTCATAACAGAAGCATTTTGCAGTTGGCGACACCCCCACAAATGACTAATCTCCAAGAAGAAATTTGATTCCTTCAACTGCAAGGAAAAGAAGTTTGATACAAGCAGCTGTGGTAATAAATCTTCCTATCAGTTGTGGTTATAAGGCTGGAAAATCTTAAGTTAACTGTGCTGGTGAATCATACCCAATTATTTCTACTTGTTTAAATATCCTTTTCTTTTATTTACACAGAAGTGGCACGTAATAAGGCGACCATGAAAGGTTGGTGTCCAAGAAACAATAGAAAATTCATTTTCTTGGAAACATAATATAGATGCCGGTTCGTGACATGCAGTTTTTCTTTGCCTGTACAAATATTAAAATGATGTTTCTTCTTCTGGTTCCCCGAATTCTGTTACTTTGTTCCCAACTACAGGAAAATAAATTGGGGAGATGTCCTTTCTGAATACACTGAAATCTTTAAAATATGTTGGTGTTTGCCAAAGTGTAGTCTACTTCCAGACCAGAAATACTTAAGCAGCATTAAAAGAAGACAGAATGTAAATGCCAGAGTAAGCTTCAGAAATGTAGATAATCATGTGGTGGTTTAAGAATTGATAACCTCAGTCTTGAAGAAGTTTCCACTTTGGGGACTTACAAGATGTCCCTGCTTTGCAATTAACTCTCTCAATATAAACACACAGAGAGAAAACAAAGAAGGACGAGACATCTGTTATGTTTAGCTCATTAAAATAAAGTTCATTTTCCTTCCAAATTGGTTAGTGAGAATTTCAGTGAATGTTCCTGACAGCAATGATTCTGGTCAGTAAACATGGTTGTGGTAAAGAAAGAACTGCCTTCTGTCTGGGCAGTTCTTCATTCTTTCATTTTTTTTTTTCTTCTTGCAAGTTAAATGTACAAGTAGTACTATGAGGATTTAATACTAGGAATTTCGAAGACCAAGGTATATATCATAGTAAGACTGTGTAGCAACTTTTGTGTCTGCTGAGTCCTCTGAATGATATGCTATGTTGATCAGTCAGGCTCTCTCCCAAGTATGATTGTGAGTCCAACAGAGATTGGACATCACTTAATTTTTATTTAGTTGTATGTTAACTTGAGGGACTTTAGACCCCATGTAACTAAGCTTAAAGTTGAGTGTACACTTTGGGGGCTGTAAGCCCCAGAATTTTGCAAACAAATCTGAGTCATCTGTTTTCCCTGGTATTCTACCTTGCACAGAAGTAACTCTTAAAAAATGTGTGCTGAAATAAATCCTCTTGATGTCACTTTGACTAAGTGGATTCTTCCATTTAAGTATTTTTATGCTTACATACAATTATACTGTTTTTGGCCATTAGACTCTGAATAACTGTTTTTTCTGAAGTTTTTAATCTTCAGTTTCTTAGTACAAAAACTGTTGACCGATAGAGCAGCGGTCTGTCGAAAGACAGCAGAAGAGAACTTTCAGTCAGATAGTCAGTTGACATTGGACTTTTGTGAGTCACTCCTTCTACCTGTCCCTAGAGGGTTGGTACGAAGATTTGCCCTTTCTTTCTGGTTCTGTCCTAGGGACCATCTCATCCTGTATGTTAAAAACATATTAAACATCCATGAAAATTCACACAAAATGTAAAGGAGAATAAAATGGTGAACAATTGCAGGAGCATATAAATTGGGAGAAATTGAAATGCAATCAAGGAAATATTTCACAGAGGACATGGTTGATGCTTCCGTAATGAAGATTACAGAACTGGCATAGAGGTAAGCTACAGCAGGAATGGAAGGATTTAGCTGTCCAGGCATCTGATGGAAGTCTCATCCTGTTAAAAGCAGAGCATCTGATAAATTTGGGATTTGCCTTGCTGACAATTTCAGTTCTCAGAAGGTTAAAGAAGCATTGAGGGAAAATGAAGCTATGGACCTAATTATATGGAATGGACTGGAATGCTGGGAGAAAATAACCACATCATCTGGCAGTTTATAATAGAAAGAAACTCTATGGCCAATATTTCTAAAAGGAAAATTGGCTGTGAGGCAATAGATATTTTTCTCTCAATATTTTAATTTGAAATTTTTTAAACCTCTGATGATAGTTTGACCAGAGCTAGAGAGTCTCAAGAAATTTAAGATGAAAATAGTCCTTTTTCACTTCAAAAGCACAGCACAGAGCATGCAAATGGCCCAGACTTTGTTCTCCTGGGTGTAGACAGTACTTATATAGCAATCTCATAAGTCCCAATTGACATCAGCTTTCCCAGCTTGTAATCAAAGTACACTAGACTCGTCCCGACAGCATACTGACCCATGTGACGTCATCTGAAAGTTTGCCAGCTATCTGGATTTGCTTCTGCATAGTATATATTCTTATACATAACATGTGACCCTAGGGATGTTAGCCTTAGAGGAAACAGTCAATGCAAAGTGCCCAAATACCTCTTGCTCACCATGTTTCCACACTTCCTTGCCTGGAGTGTTAGTGCACACTCAATAAATATTAGGTGAATAAATGAACATTAGGGCAATTTGGGGTGAGCCATCACCAAGTGGGGTGTGCTCTGGTGCAGGCAGTGTCAAGAGAGCTCTTCCAAGGATCAGTCAATCCCTCAGAGGTTTACCTAAGTGGGTGGCACCATAGTTTCAGCTACAGCAGTGTCCAAGGATGTATTCCTTATGTCACCTGCAGAATATATACCATGCAGAATCATTCACTTTCATCTATCCAATCAACAAATATCTATTGAGTTCTTATTATGTGTTCAGTTCTGGTTTAGTTGCTGACAGTAGAGCAGTGAGCAAAAGAGGTAAGACTTCTCTTTTTAACCTATATTGTTAATGTGGTGAGAAAGATATTAACCTATGTTGTTTAGATATTAATCTATATTGTTAAACAATTTAGATTAACCTATATTGTTAATCTAATGTGGTGAGAAAGATAATAACAAGTAACAAATAAAATAATTTCAGATAGTAAGAACTGTTATGAAGAAAATAAAACAGGGCAATTTGAAAGAAAGTGGTGAAACAAAATTGTTATTATAAATGTGGTGTTTCAAGGGAGGTGATATTTCAATTGGGACCAAAATGTCCCAACAGCCATGTGAAAATCTAGGGAAAGATACTCCCAGGCAGAGGGAACAGCAAATGTTCAGACCCTAAGGCAAAAACAAGTTGAAACTGTTTGCTGAATAGATAGGAGTTAAGTGTGGCTGAAGCATAATGTAGTGTGACCAACTGTCCTGGTTTGTTCAGGATTTTCCTAGTTTTAGCATCATAAGTCATGTTTATAAGGAAACCCTGCAATCCTTGTGTGGAATTTGGGATTACCACTGAAACTTGTTAATAAAATTAACCTCAGAGTCAGAGTATCTTTCTCTATGCTAAGAATGCTATAGTCTTTCCACCTCATTTTAGATGATATAGTTCCAAGATATCTGAGTCACAACCCAGTTCTGTTCCTGAGACAGATTGTGGTGGTATTCCTGTACTAAGTCATTTAGGATAATCAGCTAGTTTTAATAGTATTATACTTAGCAGGAAGCAAGGCCACTGATACTGAATTTTGCACACAAACTACTCTCAAACCATTTAGTTCACTTCCTCTAAGTGTACAATTGATTTTCTTTTAACCTCAAGGCTCAGCTTTACCATTTGCCAAGCAATAATTCATCTTGTTTAGTTTAACTTAGAGTTACAGTCCATTGAGGTCTTTTGGAATGTTAATTCTGGTATCCAAAACTTTACTTATTGCTTCTTGCTTTCTCTGTGTTAACAAAAATTTGATAAATTTGCCTTCTGGCTTTTTTTTTTAAAATTTATTTATTGCATTTTAGGTTTTGGGGTACATGTGAAGAACATGCGAGATTGTTGCATAGGTACTGGAAATCTTTTGGCTTTTTATCTAAGTCATTTGTTAAATATGTTAAACAGAACAGGGCCCTGGGTGTGTCACTGGAGACATTCTTCCAACATAACATTGATCCATTAATCAATATGTTAGGTGAAATTTATTTAAGCAGATATCAAGTTTTAAAATTCCAAGCTTATTGTTTTACCTATGATTTAGGATATGGCATGTAGTCATGAGGTCAAAATACTGCCTCCAGATAAAGTTTCTCCCATTTGCTCTTCCAGATAATGGGTAATAAGACTGGAAATGTGGCCGGAACAGGTGGAGAACAATAAGCAAATTTTAGAGAAAGAAAAAGAGCCTGCAAAACTGATTCAGAGGTCTTGGAAGTTGGAGAAGACCAAAAGAGGAGGGCACTCGAGGCCATAAGAGTTAAATGTCTCATTCTGTTATTAAAGGCTTTTGTAGTAATGGTACAGCCATAGAAAATATATAAACAAATGGGTGTGATTGTATTCCCATAAAATGTCAATTATACAAACACATGGTGGGCCAGTTTTGAACGGGAGGCTATAGTTTGCCAACACCAGCTTAAGTTGATTCATAATCACCCTTAAAGAACTGTCCACGTACATGCATATTTTATTCCAGGAATACAGTTTTCTCCCATCCGTTCATCTCTATTTCAAGCTGTTTCATTAAGCTTCCACACTATAAGTTGGGAATCTCTTTAACTCTTCTTTTATACTTGTTTCCTTTTAGGATTATTTCTTCTAAGTTTTCTCTTTTATGATCTAGGACAGGGATAAGCTGAGTTTTTCGGTATTCAGGAATATTTTTGCTTTTGCTGGCCATTGATTTTTGTTGCAACTACTGAACTCTGCTGGTATAGTACAAAAACAGCCATAAAAATCATGTATATGAATGGGCATGGCTGTACTCTAGTAAAACTTTACTGTAGAAACAGGCAATTGGGGGCTGGATTTGGCCTTCATATTGTAGTTTGTCAAATGGCTGATCAAGAAGGGATGGTGATTATTCTTTAAATCACATTCCCTAGCCTGAACACCACTTTGCATTTGCATTTTGCATTATACTAATTGGAGACCACCCATGCCCTACTGGCTACTATGAACACTAGTTCTTTAGGTATCCACAAGTCTTATGTCCTACCTTAAACAGCATTCCCTTGTGGCCCTCTGTGCCCATTGAATTCTTCATAGAACAAAGCCCTGGAAACATCCTGTTGATCCCATAGTCTCCAGTCTCAGAGTCCTTTGAGAAAGCTGTCTTTAAAGAAGCCTGCCAGTTTTTATATTCCATGACCCTGGAGTGAAATTTCTGCCAATTTAATTATGAGGTGTCAGCAATTAGCAGGAATTAGCACCCAAAAGTTCGGGTTTCCTTTAGTGAAAACAACTCACTCTCAGACACACTGACAGCCATTTGCCAGAGCAGTCTAATTTTCTTTTGCACCAAAGGTTATGGGCATTGGTAGATAACTGAAGCTACTATTGGCAATGTGCACTTGGGAAGAGGAGATGACTGAGACGAGGCACTAGGGAGTAGGCAAGGGGCATTTCCATGAGATGATGAGTCCAAATGGCTACTCCATCTTAAAGAAAGAAGAAACTTAGTCAACATATTCCTTGCTCATGTACAACCATAGTTTCCCACTTTAGAATGTGTGCCAGGTTTTAAAATGCATAGGATTCTTATTGTACCTAAACTTTTAGATGAATCGACAAACGAAATTATAAATCAGTGTCTCTCCTAAATCACAATTCAAAGTACAAGTTAGTCTTAAAGTTCTGAGGCACGATTTCTGGTCCTCATTTTTCCACACACTCTGGACTTCTGTTTTCTTATCTGTAAAGCAAATGAATCTCACTAGACAATTACTATTTAAAATGCATGTGTTTTTTTCAATCAAAAGTAGAATACGGAAGCCACAGAAAACTGTTAGTAATGGAACAGAAGTCAAACAGAATCTCACTGGTTAGCCACGACCATAAACAATATTTGGGTTATTTCCCCATTCTTATGCTTATTTCCACAGTCATTAAGTCACTTTACAGAGAATGCTGTGACCTGCTTTCCCACTCAAGCATTTTTCCATGGCAACAGAAAATCTTTAATGACTCTTCTAAGCTCTATGTTTTCAAGTATGTTTGATTTCCTATGGTCAATATACAGACTATCAAAACTCATGGTGAGCGATATTTTATTTTTTTAACGAATAAACAACTTAAGATAACACTTTTAGTGAAGATGAAATATAACAACTGTGCAAGCAAATAATTATAGACTTAGAAAAAATATTACAATCTTTTATTGACATTTGTTGTTCTTTTATTAGATTATTGTCCAAAGAAAAGTCCAGCATGGTGAATTGAAGGGCTGATTTTGCCATTTCTCTCTCCCCTAGGAGAGCATACGGTCTGTAAGGCCAGAAGTTAGCTTTCATGACAAATTACTAGAGATGAACCAATATAAAGATTTAAAAATCTAAACAATCCTCAGAATAAATGGTTTAGAGTATATGTTTTCACCACCTGGTAAATTAATGAAACGACATTAGTGCCATGTGGAAAGGAATGAAGATGGCTGCTTTTGAAGATGAATTATGACAGGCTTTACATGCCAATAAAGCAGTATTGAGAATTCAATAAAACAACGTTGAAAGTTTTGACATTGGCCAAATATGGAATGAGCACCTACTACGTATAAGGCATTGGCTTTAGGCAACTGTCTTCTCAGGAGGCCCAAGGCACTATTGTTGCCTGCAGAACATATAGTAGGATAGGAGTGGTGAGGATGACACTTCGACTCAAGTGGCTATAAAGTAAGGTGGAAAGGGCAAAGGGTTAGAGCAGATGGGTATCTGAGGTGGTACAAAAATTTCCTTCTGTTGACCTGGAGCAATGTTTAATGGGTCATGCCATCTAAGAAAGGAGTACTTTATCTGAAGACTGTCATATATCAGCACAGAATGCACAGCAGGCTTTTTCATTCCGTTTAGAAGAGACCTGCAGTGAAATTTAAATGTAATTCAAAAGGTGTATTCCTTTTACTAAATGGGGAGAATATTCTCAAAGTTGATTTTGTAAAAAAAAAATAACACACACACATGCACACAAAAGGAAGGGGAATCACACCTGCTAGGGGAGACGGTATCAATGGTTCTAACATTGCAAAGGGAAACCCTTTCAAAGTTTCCAGGACTAAGTCCTAGAGAGGCCATTAGAAGGCCCTACACATGAAGGAGCTCAGAAGCATTTACAGGGACATGTCCAAGAGAAGGCGTTTATATCTGGATTATTAACATAAAAATTGCTTTCCTCTTTAATTAAGCCTCTAGATCTTTGGAAACATAAGCAATTTTGTTGCATTCCTGGCAACTGTTGACTCTAAATTGCCTGGGAAACCAACATGGGCATCTAAGTAGTACCAATATCAGAATGAAAGGCAAGCACATCTACAACAGTCAACTGGATCATTCTAAATATCTGGATGTTTGATAAAAATTATTTAGTTTGGTATATGACAAATAAGATAGATCTAAGAAAAAGAAGAGGAAAAGAAAAAGCCCATCACAAAACTAGTTAGTTTGGTGTCAACATCACTACCATCAAGTAGCATACCTTGATTTCGCAGGTAGAGCTC
>CAUYLG010030711.1:0-11390 GCA_963573385.1 Cacajao melanocephalus
TTAGAGAAAGTTGTAGAATATAGACTACATAGAATATAGTCTCAAACCCTTTTGGAAGGCCTAAGAGTTTTTTCTATAGTTCTTGGCTGAAGGCAGCCTTGTCCCACTAGTTGAATAAATTAAAGTAGAAACAAAGGAACATAGGAGGTTTACCTAACTAACTTGTTTACTCATTAACCTTTGATCATTCCAGATGGCTCTCCTGGGGGGAGGTCGACCAGGGATAGTATCCACTAATGGTATTTGCTTTGTGCATCAGAACCTGTCCTTTAATCTTCAACCTCTAGTGGTGTTAACTCAAGCCTTTGTCAATTAAACTTTACTGAATAAATGTGAGTCTCACTGGCTGGTGGGGGCTAGTGCTCACAACTGTTTACAGCACTCTCTGGGGTGCCTGTAAGCCACCCAGGCACACACAGTCGAACTGACAAAGCATAATATCTGCGTGTCAGTGTACTTTATTCATCTGTCACTGAGTCAGGGTCTGCAGGACAGACCCCCACAGGTGGTGACCCCAACAGAGGCACCCAACGTGGGGCTACCCCAACATATACACACATATATATGGTAAATTCTCAAGCAATCATATATATAAATATATTTTATATGTGTGTATGTGTGTGTGTGTGTGTACATAGAGAGAGAGTGAGAGCACCAGGCATGGTGGCACATGCCTGTACTCCCAGCTACTTGAGAGGCTAATGCAGGAGGATTGACATATATATATGATATATGATTGCTTAAGCCTAGGAGGTGAAGGCTGCAGTTAGCTGTGATGGCACCACTGCATTCAGCCTGGGTAACAGAGTGACACTCTGTCTCGAAAAAAAAAGAAACAGAATGGCTTTGCTGAGATCTCACAGCAAGTAACGGAGCCCAGATTCAGTCCTAGGTCTGCAACCACAACAAAGCCTGTGCTCTAACATGCTGAGGATACTGAATTCCTGAAATTAAATAACAGATGAGGACAGCAAAGATCACCTGGTGGCCATCAAGCAGAATATCCAGAGGCAGAACTCCTCATCTAAGGAATTCAGAAGTAATTAGACTTCCCTATAATCTGAAGCAAGCATCTATCTGATAGCAGGCTTCTTTCCCCAAAATTTATAAGTAACTAGAATTTCTATACATCTCTGGAATGCACACATGTCAAAACTGATTGTGCAACCCTTAATGACATCGAGGCACCAAAATGTCTACAAATGTGATCATTTTTCATGACCTATGTGGCTAACGTGGTCCAAATTACCCTCAAGCTCCTGCTTTAAGGTCCATAAATAACTCTAAGGAAAAGTCCCCTGCAACCGCTCAAACCCCTCCTGCTGAGGTGGCTGCTGCACTCTTCTGCAGCATTCTTTCTGTCTAATAAACTTTCCTTTTCAAACCTATACTGCTGTTGGTAAACTATTCTTACTACCCTATGACCCACAGGCCAACCACTTTCCAATGCCAGGACTCTGACACCTTGCCTGGCAACAGTGATTCAGAAAAGAAAAGCAGAATTGAAAGTCATCACCAAAGAGAAACTCTTTGTCTATGGATCCTGGAAGTCTGGCTTTGATGCTGATGGGTAGAAAAAGAGGAGGGGGACAAGGCGTGGTGGCTCACGCCTGTAATCCCAACACTTTGGGAGGCAGAGATGGGCCAATCATTTGAGGTCAGGTGTTCAAGACCATCCTGGCCAAAATGGTGAAATGCCATCTCTACTGAAAATACAAAAATTAGCCAGGTGTGGTGGTGCATGCCTGTAATTCCAGCTACTTGAGAGTCTGAGGCAGGAGAATCACGTGAATCCAGGAGGCAGAGATTGCAGTGAGCCAAGACTGCACCACTGCACTCCAGCCTGGGAGACAGAGCACAACTCCATCTCAAAAATAAAAATAAAAAGAGGAGGGGGAGGGAAATAAATAAAATGGGAGTAAGAGAATAAATGAATGCATAGAGGCAAATTTTAAAGTCCCAGGGTATGTGTGGGGAACAGCAAATCATCCCCTTTGGCTTTTCAGGAAAGTTAAGACCAGGTACTAGGCTGAGTCTGTATTCAATGCCAGAGGCAATAGAGAGCCACTAAAGGTTTTAGAGCAGGAAAGTGACTTCAAAGCAAACTCCCTTCTGGTTAGCCATAAAATGAACTACATGTGGAGCAAAGAACAGTGTATTTAATGGACAACAGACCAGGCTAAAATCACAGCAAGACATCTAGGAGGAAGAGAAATTGCACAGAGAAGCTAAGAAAAATCTGGTTCATTGGAGTTTGGGAATTTCACCAACAGCCACACTCAAGAAATCCTTTATTTATCAACTCAGTAGTGAGGACAGAACAAGTATTCCCTCAGGGGTCGCAGAACTTGCTGGAACCCCTTCAGATGCTCAAACTCATGTTGGTGATTAAAAAGCACTTTTACAACTGAGCACTTCTCTTTCTTTAGCAAGGCTATCTAGTGTGTCTTCAAATTAACATAAAACTGCATTAGCCAGTTCCTTGACCCAACAGGAGGAGAAAAAAATCATTGCTCAATTTTTAATATGCCCTTTTAGATTACAAAGGAAAAAAACAAGTAATTATGTACATAAATATACTGTTCAATTCCTGCATTTAAAAATAAAACATGCTGAACAATTCCTCTGGCTTCTATTAAATCTGTGCAACTATTATCTAAAATTTAAGTAGGATATAATGAATAGACTTTTGAAAATAAACAGTATGGGTGTGCTATATAAGCAATCTAAGGGTGGTGAATGGTTCAAGCCAGAAGGAACCTCTGATATATTATGCAATTGGACCTATGCATTTTACAAATGAAAGTAGCCCTGAGAGGCCAAGCAACTTCCCTAAGTCACACAGCAAGCTGGGATCTTGGTACATAGGGAAATGGCATCTGTAAGTACAGGTGTGTGGTGCCTTTAAGTGTTGACTCTCTGCCGTCTATTGAGCTAAGCACTTTTTATGTATTATCTAATCCCCCCTTAAAGGTCCTATGAAGTAGGTACTGTTTTATCCCCATTTTACAGATGCAAAAGCAGGGTCCAAAGAAGTGAAGGTGCTTACTGATGTGGTTCGCATTTGTGTCCCTACCCAAATCTCACATTGAATTGTAATCTTCAACATTGGAGGAGGGGCCTAGTAGGAGGTAATTGGCTCATGGGGGTGGACTTCCCCCTTGCTGTTCTCATGATACTGAATGAGTTCTCACAAGATCTGGTTATTTAAAAGTATTTAGCACCTCCCCCATCTCTCTCTCTCTCCTGTCGCCATGTGAAGACATGCTGCTTCCCCTTCACCTTCCACCGTAATTGTAAGTTTCCTGAGGCCTCCCCATCCATGCTTTCTGTGCAGCCGCAGAACTCTAGCCAATTAAACCAATTTTCTTCACTTGAGTTCAGGAGTTCGAGACCAGCCTGACCAACATGGTGAAACCCCATCTCTACTAAAAATCCAAAAGTTAGCCAGCCATGGTGGTGGGCACCTGTAATCCCAGCTACTCAGGAGGTTGAGACACAAGAATCACTTGGGCCTGGGAGGCAGAGGTTACAGTGAGCTGAGATCACGTCACTGCACTCCAGCCTGGGTGACAGAGAGAGACTCCATCTCAAAAAAAAAAAAAACCCTATTTTCTTTATAAATTAGCCAGTCTCAGGTAGTTCTTTATAGCAGTATGAGAACTAGACTAATATACTTGCCCTAATCCTAACCCAGAGCTAGTAAATAGTAAAACTGGTAAATGGTGAATTCTAGTAAATGCTGGAAGTTGAACTCATGTCTTAAAACAAACACGTGCTCTTTTCATAAGAGCATTTGCAACTTAAAATATTAACTCCGAGACCATGAACAGTACACAGAGTCGCAGCTTGTGGAAGGGAAGGAGCCAGGGCCAAGTAGGTACTAGGAGAAGAAAGATAAATAAATAAGATGCTGCTCAACACCTCAGCTATCTAGAAGATTATATCACTCACCCCAACTTTTTTAACAGAACTTTTTGAGAATCAAGTGATATACTCCATATGAATGACCTTGGAGAGTTAGGAGGAGTTATACAAAGGATACATTGAACAGATCCTTATAAGTATTTCATGAAGAGAGGAAGAAAGCTTTCTGAGCACTCCAAAATGTTATAAAACCCACTGGCGAAAGGGGGAACCCCAAATATTCACTCAGATATTCACTCAGAGCCCACTGACTCTTGGTTTACACACAATGCATGCTAGGAGTTATTAGCTTCTCCAGTTCCACAGGAGATTCAAAACTCTGACATAGGGGAGAAAGATTGTTGCTTGGATATCATGGATGAAAGCTGGGCAGATATAGAAAGAGCTGAGGGGAACTCGAAAAGCAAATAAAAAGGCTTGAAGGCTAGCACTATTTAGTGCAAGGGCAAACAGTGCTCCATTCCTCAGGGAGAAATAACAGTTTGGTGAAGAGTGTGGAGAACTATCGGCAAGTCCAGCCTCCACCACCCATAAGTTGTATAAGCTTTGGCAGTTTACTGCACTTCTGAGTCTAATGGCTCGTTGTTAGGGGGTTTTGGGTTTTTTGTTTTGTTTTGTTTTTTGAGAAGGAGTCTTGCTCTGGCACCCAGGTTCGAGTGCAGTGGTGCAATCTCAGTTCACTGCAACCTATGCCTTCTGAATTCAAGCCATTCTCCTGCCTCAGCCTCCCAAGTAGCTGGGATTACAGGTGTGTGTACCACGCCTGGCTAATTTTTGTATTTTTAGTAGAGATAGGGTTTTGCCATGTTAGCCAGGCTTGCGTTGAACTCCTGACCTCAGGTGATCCGCCTACCTTGGTCTCCCAAAGTGTTGGGATTACAGGTGTGAGCCACTGAACCCAGCCTGAGTGTGGTGGTTTTAAAATGTCTACAGATTATTTGGTACTCCCACTTCTAGAGGTAGAGCCCAAATCTTCTTCCCTTCTAACAAACAGAATAAAGCAGAATTAACAATATGCAACTTCAGGGACTAAGTCACAAAAGTCTTCCATCTTGGTCTCTGCCTCTATCAGATTGCTCACTCAGTGGGAGGCCAACAGCCATGCTGGGAGGTCACTTAAGCAGTGCTATGGATAGATCCACAAGGCAAGGAACTGAGGCCTCCAGCCAACAACCACGCTGAGTGTGTCATCCTGGAAGTGGATTTTTCAGCCCCAGTCAAGCCTTCAGAGGATGGCAGCCCCTGCTCCATTCTGACTACAGACTCATGTGAGGCCTTTAGCCCGAATCACTCAGCTAAGCTATCCTGAAATACCCTCAGAAACTACATGAGATCATAAATGTTTGTCACTGTAAGCTGCTATATGTTGGGTTAATTTGTTATCTAGTAATAGAAAACGAATACACTGAGATACCACTTCTCTATCTGTAAGATAGGAATAACAAGTGAGGATAGGGAACATAAGTAGGAGTATGTAAGATGTCTAGCAAATGCCTGGCATGTTGTAGTTGGCGAATACACGTTAGTTTCCCTCCCTACCTTCCCCTCAAACACACCTGAGAATAGAGCTCTCAGCACAGATTACTTTTAAAATGTGGAAAAAAGTTAAACTGCTCTGTATCCTCTTTTAGAAAGCAACACAATTTTTAAAGGTGAGGGGGTGATTCTTGAAATAATTGCCAGTGAAGTCACCCTCAGTAAAATAGAAAAGTTATATCAACACACTAGCATATTGATAAGAACACAATCCCTTGACTTCAGACACATCAGCTCTGCCACTTTACCAGCTGTATGCTCTTGAGAAAAATCACTTAACCTCTCTGAACCTCATATTCTGCACATAAAGATTGATTATCTCAATGGGGTATGATTTGGTCACCTGGAAATGTACTTATTTAACTTTACCTAACTTGGGGTTCCAGATAAAATGGCCAAGAGAAGATCAGAATTAGTTGCCTGATTAATGTGTCCCCTTCTGCCTTCCACAACCAACAAACCAACCAACAAACACATACACACACACACATACACACACACACACACACACACACACATTCAACTAGGCAGTATGCTGAGGGGCTGGGTTATATTATATCCCTTTCCCTTTGTCAGAGGTATTCAAACCAGAGTGACTCCATCTTGAGTGACGGCTAAGAAAAATGAAACCGGGACTTGCTGGCCTGTATTCCCAGAATGTTAGAGATTTCTAGCTTCTAGATGTTCATAGTTGAGAGAACAGATTAATAATGTTTACTAAAAAGACCTAAGCCAAGGAATGTCCTGATAGCCAGATAGCTTGAGAACCAAAGCCTTCCTAATTTTGCTTTAAAGATAACATCGATTCTTACAAAATATAGTAATTAAGAAAATTAGTCCTTTTTCACAAACCCTTGTAGCAGAAGACATCTCCCCATGATTTCTTGTTGTTGTCGTTATCATATATATATAATATATATAATAATTATATATTATAATATATACTATATATTATATTATATATTGTAATATATAATAATTATATATTGTTATATATTATATTATGTATTACAATATATAATATAATAATTATGTATTTATTATATATTATATATTAATTAATACATAATATATATTATATATATTTGATATATATTACAATATATATATATGCATTGTACCTAGGTGGGTGTATTCCTCCTCTTACTTTTGGGAATGCCCTGTCTATGGGGTAGCTGTCCTTTTACTCCTTTACTTTCTTAATAAACTTGCTTTTGCTTTGCACTGTGGACTCACCCAGAATTCTTTCTTGTGCTAGATCTAAGAACTCTCTTGGGATCTGGATTGAGATCCCTTTCCAGTAACATCTTCAAGAGTGCTTTTGCTACAGATGGGACTCAGGACACACTACACCTCAATATTGAGAAAGCAGCCAAAGCAGGAGGGTATCTCTCACTTTCCCTCGCCCTTCTTCCTTGAAGCAATCATAAGACAGTCATTCAAGAGATGCCCTCCCTATACCTGGAGGAAAGGAGCATCTTGATCTCTGAACACACCAGGATCTGAACAAACAGGCCTTGTTAACTTTCCCCAGTTTATGACCCTTAGATGATACCCCTCTTGTCCAAGCATGCTTCTCCATGACTAGCCACTTCTTCATCACACCTAGCATAAAAAACACTCAGATTTCCCTATTTCTTTGGGTCTTTATTTTCCAGTGGCTCCCATATCACATGAAACTTAAAGAAATTTGTACATTTTTCTCTTGTTAATCTGTTTCTTGCTATAGGGGCCTCAGCCACAAACCTAAGATGGAAAGAAAAGCTATTTCTTTTCCCATACTCTCTTTCTCCTACTCTTTTTTTTTTTTTAATAGTTAGGGTTTTGTGTGATGCTCAGGCTGGAATGCAGTGGTGTGATCACAACTCACTGCAGCCTTGAAATTCCTGGGCTCAAGCAATCCTCCCACTTCAGCCTTCTGAGTAGCTGGGATTACAGGCATGCACCATCACACCTGGCTAATTTTACACTATTCATTTTAATAAAACTTCACGTTGATAAATATGTTGGGATTGGGGTAGGGGAGCCTCCACACACACCATGACTTGTCTTAGCCCTGCCCCTACTGAGGTTAGTCTCATTTCTGCAGTGACGAGAACAACTCCTTCCTCTAGCTTCCTCCCCCAAAAACAGTCATCAAGTGTCTGGGATCATTTGGATGTTAAGCCAGGGAGGTGAACTGTAATGAAAACGCAGATGGATAAAGCAAGGACTCCTTTAACATGCAAATGAGATACTGGCAGCCAGCGAGCTCCATTTTGAGACTGGTGGGAAGAGGGCTTTGTTAGAAAGGCATCATGAAGGAGCGGAAGGAGTGGGGAGAGAAAGCGTGGATTAAAGAAGGTTAAAGGACTTGATTAAAGAAGCCAATAAAAATAGTAATTTTTAAAATTACTATTACCTACTTGAGACGTATTTTGAAAGGCATAAAGAAGAATAAATGCCCCCAGGAGCAGATAAAGAAGTAAACATCCCCAATCTATCTGAAGGCTCTGTGTGCCCCTTCTCAGCAATACCCTCCTCTGCCTCTGCAGAGGGAGCCTCTATTCTGAATTAGGTGTTATTCCAGCCTTATGCATGTTTTTATACTTTTATTACCTATTTGGCTTGTTTCTTTGTTTGTTTTTTGGAGACAAAGTCTTGTTCTGTCACCCAGGCTGAAGTGCAGTGGTGTGATCACAGCTCACTACAACCTCAACCTCCCAGGCTCAAACAATCCTCCCACCTCGGCCTCCCAAGTAGCTAGGACCACAGGTGTGCGCCACTACACTTGGTTAATTTTTTGTGTTTTTTGTAGAGACATGGTTTTGCCGTGTTGCCCAGGCTGGTAACGAACTCCTGTGTTCAAGCGATCTGCCCACCCACCGCACCCAGCCTATTTATAACCTATTTGTATAATGTGTATCCCTAACTTTATGTAGTTGCTGTGCATATTTTTTAACTTTATATTTAAAAAATGGTCTATATGTACTTTTCTGTGCAACTTGCTTTTATTTTCTTGGCATGATTTTTGGGGGATTCACCCATGCTGATTCACAGAACACTGGCTCACTCATTTTCAGTGGTGTTATAGTGAAGCCCAAGTTTCTCTTCAAAGAATCAGTATGTCAATATGTTCAGCTCTCTTATTCTTTAAATCTCTATTTTTAAAGTTTAACTTCTGGAGACTGTCTAAGATAGCCAAATAGACACAACTCCGGCACACAACACCCAGTGAGAGAGACGCAGAAATCCAGAGATCTCCTAGCTCCAACCGAGGAACCAGGTGCATTTTAATGGGTCTGGTCCAACAGTGAGCAAAGCCCATGCAGGGCAGACCGAGGTGGGGTGCTGCTTCACCCAGAAAGTGCATCTGACCAGCGAGTCGGCGGCTCCCCCTCTGGCATTCTGGATCCAGATACAGCACTTCCCCCAAAGCCTCAGCAATACACAGAACAGGGGATCTTTGCCAGTCAAGCGCCGGGAATTACAAGCACAGAGTTGAATAATAATCCAGGACAGTGTCCCGGAATGGCGCACAGACCTAAACAGACGCATAAGCCTAAAAGGCGGCCAGGAGATCCTGTGGACCAAGCTATTTCCACCTCCCCCCCCCCAAAGAGAGAGGGAGCTGTAAGTGGAAGCAGCTGGGCAGGCCCCTAACCCATGACCGGAGAGAGAGCAAGCTGAAAGGGGGAGACGGCCAGGTGCGGCTGGGCAGGTCCCTACCCTCCCCAACAATCCCCAGAGGGCTGAAGCTCTGACTCTAGCCAGTTGTACAGCCAGTGCCACAGTCTGAGCCGAACCCTGAATGATCCAACCCAGTGGAGGAAGGGCACAACCCACCATTAGAGGGGTGGGACTGGGCTACATGTTTCAACAAAAAAACACAGGAAGCCTACGTAGCAATGGGATGGCGTTCTTGATGACCCAGCAGTGGCACCAGGTCAGCGGAAGAAGTGGGCCTAAACCCCCAGTGTAAACAAAAAAGACACAGGAAGCTTCCCTAGTAACCTGAAGGAGTCCCTAGAAACCAACGAGTGCCTCAACAGGCAGACAAGCAACCTCATCAAGCAGCTTTACCTGAGACCACAGCCAGGTAAACCCACAAAGCGGGGAAAAAAGTGCAAAAAAGATGAAATCATCAAAGATCAGAACATCTCTTCTCCTTCATGGGATCACAACTCCTCAACAACACGGGAACACAACATGACCAAGAAGAAGTGCGACAAATTGACAGAAACAGGCTTCAGAAGGTGGATAATAACAAACTTTTCTAAGCTAAAGGAACATGTTCTAACTCAATGCAAAGAAACCAAAAACCTTGATAAAAGGTTAGATGAAATGCTAACTAGAATAACCAGCTTAGAGAAGAACATAAATGACTTGATTGAGTTGAAAAAAACAGCACGAGAACTACATGAAGCAAACACAAGTTTCAACAGCTGAGTCAATCAAGCAGAAGAAAGGATATCAGAGATTGAAGATAAATTCAATGAAATAAAAAGAGAAGGCAAGACAAGAGAAAAAAGAGTGAAAAGAAATGAACAAAGCCTTCAAGAAATATGGGATTATGTGAAAAGCCCTAATCTATGCTTGATCAGTGTACCTGAATATGATGGGGAGAATGAATCCAAGCTGGAACACATGCTCCAGGATATTATCCAGGAGAACTTCCCAAGCCTAGCAGGGCAGTCCAACATTCAAATTCAAGATATACAGAGAACTCCACAAAGATATTCCTCAAGAAGAGCAACCACAAGGCACATAATCATCAGATTCACCAGGGTTGAAATGAAGGGAAAAATGCTAAGGGCAGCCAGAGAAAAAGGTCAGGTCACCCACAGAGGGAAGCCAATCAGACTCACAGCAGATCTCTTGGCAGAAATCCTTGTAGCCAGAAGATAGAGGGGGCCAATATTCAACATCCTTAAAGAAAAGAACTTTCAACTCAGAATCTTATATCCAGCCAAACTAAGCTTCATAAGTGAAGGAGAAATAAAATCCTTTATGGACAAGCAATTACTGAGAGATTTCATCACCACCAGGCCTGCCCTACAAGACCTCCTGAAAGAAATACTAAGCATGGAAAGGAACAAGTACCAGTCACAGCAAAAGTAAACCAGTTGGCAAAGACCAAAAATGCAATGAAGAGAATGAATCAACTAACGGGAAAGAAAACCAGCCAGTAACAAAATGGCAAGATCAAATTCACACATAACAATATTAACATTGAATGTAAACAGCCTAAACTCCCCAATCAAAAGACACAGACTGGCAAACTGGGTAAAAAGTCGAGACCCAAGGCTGGGCATGGTGGCTCACGCCTGTAATCCCAGCACTTTGGGAGGCCGAGGTGGGCAGATCACGAGGTCAAGAGATCGAGACCATCCTGGCCAACATGCTGAAATCCCATCTCTACTAAAAATATAAAAATCAGCTGGGCATGGTGGTGTGCGCCTGTAGTCCCAGCTACTCGGGAGGCCGAAGCAGGAGAATCACTTGAACCTAGGAGGTGGAGGTTGCAGTAAGCCAAGATCACGCCACTGCACTCCAGCCTGGTGCCTGGCGACAGAGCAAGACTCTGTCTCAAAAAAAAGAAAAGAAAAGAAAAGAAACACACTCAAATCTGCACAACCACTTGGAAATAGAACAACTTGCTTCTGAGTGTCAACTGGACAAACAATGAAATGAAGGCAGAAATAAAGATGTTCTTCGAAACCAATCAGATTGAAGACAAAACTTACCAGAATCTCTGGGACACCTTTAAAGCAGTGTCTAGAGGGAAATTTATAGCACTAAATGCTCACATGAGAAACAAGGAAAGATCTAAAATCAACACCCTATCATCAAAACTGAAAGAGCTAGAGGAGCAAGATCAAAAAAACTCAAAAGCTAGCAGAAGATAAGAAAAAACTAAGATCAGAGCAGAAATGAAGGAGATAGAG
>CAUYLG010030712.1:0-70741 GCA_963573385.1 Cacajao melanocephalus
GTGAGCCACCATGCCCGACCTGGACATATGTTTCTGAGGGCACAATTTAACCCACTATAGGACTGTTTAGCAGAATGATTAGGAAGGAGAGGTTGGATTCAAAATAATTTTTAGAAATAAAACAAAATAAAGCCAAAAAAACCCTCAGACATATAAGCATGGGCCAAACAGACGAACAAACCAAAAACAAAAAAACAAGGTGGAGCGTGGTGGCTCATGTCTGTAATCCCAGCACTCTGGGAGGCCAAGGCAGGCAGATCATGAGGTCAGGAGTTCGAGACCAGCCTGGCCAACATGGTGAAACCCCACCTCTACTAAAAACACAAAAATTAGCCAGGCGTGTTGGCGCTTGCCTGTAACCCCAGCTACTCAGGAGGCTAAAGCAGGAGAACTGCTTGAACCCTGGAAGCGGAGGTTGCAATGAGCCGAGACCGTGCCACTGTACTCCAGCCTGGGCGACAGAGTGAGATTCTGTCTCAAAACAAAACAAAAGTTTGTAGGTCTGGGCACAGTGGCTCACACCTGTAATCCCAATACTTTGGGAAGTGGAGGTGGAAAGATCCCTTGAGCCTAGGAATTTGAGACCAGCCTAGGCAACATAGGGAGACTCTGTTTCTACAAAAATAATTTAAAAATTTGCTGAGAGTGATGGCGTGCATCTGTGGTCCCGCCTACTTAGGAGGCTGAGCTAGGAGGATCCCTTGTGCCCTAGAAGGTCAAGGCTGCAGTGAGCTGTGATTGATCCACTGCACTCCAGCCTGGGCGACAGAATGAGACTCTGTCTCAAAAAAAAAAAAAAAAGTAAGTTTGATTTGTTTGCTTTGTTTGTTCTGAGGTACATTTACAGGTAGAATTATTGGGGTTTGGTAACAGATTACATCTGGAGCCCAGGGAGTGGAAGGAGGTCAAGGATGATGGCAGATTTTCAGCAGAGGTGATGAGGGGATAGTTCTGCCTGGAATACCCTTTTCCTAGACATTAGATTAGTGTCCCTCATTTTATTCTAGTTTCTACTGAAATGCCGCATCTTCAGAAGGCCTTCCCTGTTCATCCTGACTAAAATGAAATCCCTACCCTTTATTTGTTCAACCTATGTATCTCTTAGGATTAGATTTGGCTGGCAGTAACAGAAAACTCCAAAATAGCATTTGGATACACATGTTGCCGTTTTGTTTTCCTCTCAAATTTTAGAAATACGGAGGTAGTGTGTGGGGCTGAGAGGGGGCACCTTGGTGTCAGGGATGCAGGTTCTATTCTATTTCGTTGCTTTGTTTTGTATGGGCATCATTCCCAAAGTTATCTCTTTTTTTAATTAGAGTAACACACATGTATTTTCTAACAAGTTTTGTAACCACCCAACCGGTTCACTTTGCCTGCTGCCTAGACAGAGCTGATATATCAAGATAGGGAATTATAATAGAGAAAGAGTAACTCACACAGAGCTGACTGTGCGGAGACCAGAATTTTATTATTACTCAAATCAGTCTCCTCAAGTATTTGAGGACTGGAGTTTTGTTGTTGTTGTTGTTTTAAAGACGGGGTTTCACCATATTGGTCAGGCTGGTCTTAAACTCCAACCTCAGGTGATCTGTACACCTTGGCCTCCAAAGTGCTTGGATTACGGGTGTGAGCCACCACGCCCGGCCTGTTGTTGTTTTTTGAGATGGAGTTTCGCTCTTGTCACCCAGGCTGGAGTGCAATGGTGCGATCTCCGCTCACTGCAACCTCTGCCTCCCAGGTTTAAGCGATTCTCCTGCCTCAGCCTCCCAAGTAGTTGGAATTACAGACATGCCCCACCAGGCCCAGCTAATTTTTTGTATTTTTAGTAGAGGTGGGATTTCACCATGTTGGCTGGGCTGGTCTTGAACTCCTGACCTCAGGTGATCCACTGGCCTCGGCCTCCCAAAGTGCTGGGATTACAGGCGTGAGCCACCGCACCTGACTGGGGATTGGAGTTTTTAAGGATAATTTGTTGAGTGGGAAGCAGCCAGAGAGTCAGGAGTGCTGATTGGTTGGGTCAGAGATGAAATCATAGGGAGTTGAAGCTGTCTTGCGCTGAGTCAGTTTTGGCTGGTGGCCACAAGATCAAATAATCCAGTTTATCAATCTGGGGGGTGCCAGCTGATCCATCAAGTGCAGGGTCTGCAAAATATCTCAAGCACTATCTTAAGCTTTACAATAGTGATGTAATCCCCAGGAGCAATTTGGGAGGGTCAGAATCTTGCAGCCTCCAGCTGCATGGCTCCTAAACCATAATTTCTAATATTTTGGCTAATTTGTTAGTCCTTCAAAGGCAGTCTGGTTTCCAGACAAGAAGAGGGTTTGTTTTGGAAAAGGGCTGTTATCATCTTTATTTTTTTGTTTTTTATCTATTTATTTTTTTTTCAAGACAGAGTCTCACTCTGTCACCCAGACTGGAGTGCCATGGCCCGATCTCAGCTCACTGCAACCCTCCCTGGGTTCAAGTGATCCTCCTGTCTGTCACCCGAGCAGCTGAGATCATACCCGGCAATTTTTTTTTTTTTTTTGTATTTTTAGTAGAGATGGAGTTTGTCAATGTTGGCTAGGCTGGTCTTGTCTTGAACTCCTGACTTCAAGTGATCCACTCGCCTTGGCCTCCCAAAGTGCTAGGATTACAGGCGTGAGCCACAATGCCTGGCCTCATCTTTGTTTTAAACTATAAACTAAGTTCCTCCCAACGTTAGTTCAGCCTATGCCCAGGAATAAACAAGGACAGCTTGGAGGTTAGAAGCAAGATGGAGTTGGTTAGGTCAGATCTTTCACTGTCTCAGTTATATTTTGCAATGGGAGTTTCATTTTTGTGGGGCAGGAGTTGGGACAAGCTGAGTTAGGTGTCCAGCCTTGGGTCATGCTTTCCTGCTCATGTGGTTGTTTGGGGCATTCGGTTCTTTGCAGCTGTAGGATCACATCTTGCTTCTTCTAAGAGGTCCGGAGGCTAGAAGTCCAAATTCAAGGTGTTGACAGGCTCGTGCTCCCTCTGAATCGTGGAGAAGAGGACCCTCCCTTGTCTCTTCAAGGCTTCTGGTGGCCCCAAGCCTTCCTTGGCTTATGGCAGCATCACTCTCATCCCTGCCTGCATCTTCGCATGGTCATCTTCCCTCTGTGTCCCTTCACATGGCGTTCTCCCTGTATGTCCCAAAGGTTATCTCATAATCCAAGATGATCACAGGATCTCTAGCCCCTCTCCCTGTACTCCAGTCAGCAGGAAGGAGGAATAGCAAAAAAGCATATTCTAAACCCACAGAATAGCCATGTCTCTTAAGGGAGGTTCCCAGAAGCTACTGAGACACTCTCACATTTATCTCTGGCCAGAGCTTGGTCACATGCCCGCATCTGACTGTAGGGGAGGCTGGAAATGGAATCTTTATTCTAGGGGGCCTGAATTCACCTAAAAGTTGGAGCATTGATTAGTTTGTTACGACAAAGGGGATATGGATATTGTGGGCTATCGCTGTGTCAGCTGCGCCTGCTTTTCCTCCTGGTGCCTGGCCTAATGTATATTTAATTAGCCATTTGTTTACCATCTGTCTCTCATGATCAGAACGTGGGTTGTGTTAAACCAAAGAAGAAAACTGAGGTACAAGTTAAAAAAAAAAGAAAAAAGAAAAATAAAAAGGCTGGGCACAGTGGCTCACACCTGTAATCCCAGCACTTTGGGAGGCCCAGGCGGGTGGATCACCTGAGGTCAGGAGTTCGAGCCTAGCCTGGCCAACATGGTAAAACCGTGTCTCTACTAAAAATACCAAAAATTAGCCAGGTATGGTGGTGCGCACTGAAATCCCAAATACTCAAGAGGCTGAGGGAGGAGAATCATTTGAACCCGGGAGGCAGAGGTTGCAGTGAGCTGAGACCACGCCACTGCACTCCAGTCTGGATGACAGAGTGAGACTTTGTCTCAAAAAAAAAAAAAGAAAATGACTGAGGCGAGTCTCAATCAATTTAGAGTTAATTTTGCCAGGGATGAGATTATGCCCAGGAATAAAAGACACAAACCACAGTAGGATCTGTGTTCCACACTTTTTCTGAAGAGGGTTTGGGGACTTCAATATTTATTAATTTTAATTTTATTTATTTTTTTTTGAGATGGCGTGTCACTCTTGTTCAGGCTGGAGTGCAATGACGCGATCTTGGCTCACCACAACCTCCGCCTCCCGCGTTCAGGTGATTCTCCTGCCTTGGCCTTCCTAGTATCTGGGATTACAAGCATGCGCCACCACGCCCGGCTAATTTTTGTATTTTTAGTAGAGACGGGGCTCTCAATGTTGGTCAGGCTGGTCTCAAACTCTCGACCTCAGGTGATCCGCCCGCCTTGGCCTCCCATAGTGCTGGGATTACAGGTGTGAGCCATCATGCCTGGCTGGAGGACTTCAATATTTAAAGAGGAGAGGGTGAGCAGTGTGGGAAAGAGGAAAGGAAAAAAAGGGAAGGGTAGATAAAGAGGCAAGGGGTTGCATTCTTCTGAGACTTTGATTAGCTGAGTGTTCCCTGAACCCACATTTTACATGTGAAATGAGGAGGGTAGAGGAACAGTCAGCTATGCATTTATACTCAGTGAATTTGCGTTTTTACATAAGTAAGCACAGAATGAAAGAAGCGGTCAAATATGCATTTGTGTTAGGTGAGGGAAGAGATGGCTTCTAGTCCAGTCCTTGTCCCGTACCTGTGATAATAAGCTGTCAATGTACATTGTTTGGGTGAAATTCAACAGAATACTGTTTTAGGGTAAAGATCTTAAAGGAATTTCCTTGTGAGCAAATTGTGAGGGAAGCCCCCTGGGAAGTTACGTGGCCCACCTTTGCAGCTGCCTATGTAGGGCCAACATGGGAGGCTTTTTGGGTGACTCAGTTCCCAAGATAAACACTTCCCTTTGGCACAGGGAGTTTGGGGGATTTTCGTCTTGTTCACCACATTTCCAGTGACTAGGAAAGTGCAGGGCAGATTACGTGTTTCATAAATCTGTGTTGAGTGAATAAGTGACAGGGAGGGGAATTGAGAAGAGTATGTTTAAGGGGAAGAACATGACTGCGTGGGAAGATACTGAGTTTCGAGCGCCTGTGGGACATACATACAGGAGTTGATTCTCATAGGCAGCTGGAAATATAATCACGAGTTTGGGAGGGAGATGTGGCTGAAGCCCTTGACGAGAGTGATTCTTTGGGAAAGGCACGGCGAGACAGACCTACAGAAAACAGCAAAAGAGGAGACGTACTCAGCCCCTCAGTGGAATCAACCTTAGCCAGAAGTCTCCACCCCTACTGCCACTCCCCGGGGGGAGGGCAACTTCTTCCAAAGCACACTTGTAGCCCCTCTGATCTTGCAGATCTGCCTCCCTGATTGGTTTGAGAATTCCCCTTATCAAGGGGAATATGCAGAGCCCGGATCCACTTGCCACACTTTAGGAATCTAAATAAGCCACGACTCAGTTTCCTCAGTGCAGGTCCTTGGACCTTTTACTGGACCTGAGTGAAATAAGAGAAATAAGGACAATATGGTAAAATAAATATTGCATTTTGTTGGCATGGCAAGGTGGGCTGGACACACACAGCCTTGGCTTGGATCTCAGCTTTTCCATTCAGTTGCTGCGTGACCTTGGGAAAGTCACATAGTCACCCCGTGATTCAGTTTTTTCATCTATAAAATAGGGATATTATAGTATCCACCTCACTGGGTTGTTTTAAGGGTCAGTCAGTCAATAAATAAGTAAATAATTTAGAACAATAGCATATAGTAAATTCTACCTAAGTGCTAGCTATTATTATAAAGCCAAACGTATTTAGCTTACAAAGCAACCATTATTTTTACTTCTCTGTTGCAAAATATCTTTTCCTTTAGGACAGCGGTCCCCAACCTTTTTGGCACCAGGCACTGGTTTCATGGATGACAATTTTTCCACAGACCTGTGGGTTTAGGGGGATGGTTTCGGGTGAAACTGCTCCACCTCAGATCATTAGGCACTAGATTCTCATAAAAAGTGCACAATCTAGATCCTTTGCACGTGCAGTTCACAATAGGGTTTGTACTCCTACAAGAATCGAATTCTGCCGGGTACGGTGGCTTACACCTGTAATCCAGCACTTGAGGCCAGGAGTTTGAGACCAGCCTGGCCAACATGGTGAAACCCTGTCTCTATTAAAAACACAAAAATTAGCTGGGTGTGGTGGTGCATGCCTCTAATCCCAGCTACTTGGGAGGCTGAGGCAGAAGAATCATTTGAACCCAGCAGGCGGAGCTTGCGAGCTGAGATCGTGCAACTGTACTACAACCTTTACTCCAGAGCAAAACTCTGTCTCAAAAAAAAAAAAAAAAAAATCCTTTCCTAGCTATATAAAAAGTCAGACTCTAATTTTGTTTTTTTTGTTTACATGTTTAATTTGCTGACCTGTGACATCTCAGGGCCTAGGAACCCTGCCTAGGTGTTGACATGGACTCTGTGTGAGCATTTTCCAGTATAACTTGATGTTGTTGATAAAGAGTCAAAGTCTATAAAATATTTGAAGAGATTATTCTGAGCCAGATATGAGCAGCCAGTGGCCCATGACACAGCCCTCAGGAGATCCTGAGAACATGTGCCCCAAGTTGTCAAGCTACAACTTTATACATTTCAGGAAGACAATAAAACACCAATCAATACATATAAGATGTACACTGGTTGGCTAAGCATGGTGGCTCACGCCTGTAATCCAAACACTGTGGGAGGCTGAGGCAGGCAGATCACCTGAGGTTGGGAGTTCAAGAGCTGGCAAAACCCCTGTCTCAACTAAAAATACAAAAAATTAGCCAGGTGTGGTGATGTGCACCTGTACTCTTACCCAGCTACTTGGGAGGCTGAGGAAGGAGAATTGCTTAAACCCAGGAGGTAGAGGTTGCAGTGAGCCAAGATCATGCCATTGCACTCCAGCCTGGACAAGAGAGCGAGACTCTGTCGATTTTTATTTTTTGATATGGAGTCTTGCTCTGTCACCAGGCTGGAGTGCAATGGTGCGATCTCGGCTCACTGTAATCTCCGCCCTCTGGGTTCCAGCAAGTCCCTGCCTCAGCCTCCTGAGTAGTTGGGACTATAGGTGTGCACCACCATGCGTGGCTAATTTTTTGTATTTTAGTAGAGATGGGGTTTCATCATTTTGGCCAGGATGGCCTCAATCTCCTGACCTCATGATCCGCCCACCTTGGCCTCCCAAAGCACTGGGATTACAGGCATGAGCCAATGTTTGTATTTTTAGTAGAGACGGGGGTTTCACCATATTGGCCAGGCTGGTCTTGAACTTCTGACCTCGTGATCCACCCTCCTCAGCCTCCCAAAATGCTGGGATTACAGGTGTGAACCACCGTGCCCAGCCCAGGCTACAATTCTTTAGCCTATGACTCTTGTTAGGCTCAGAGGCAATTTAATGAGGATGAAATGTCTAGAAAGGGACAGTGTGGGACTCGGATTTCTTTGGCTCTCCTGAGGGACTTTTACCTCCAAAGGGGAGTAGAAGTCCCTGTAGGGCCAAAAGAAAACTTCCCCTTCCCGCTCTGTGGATTTGCTGAAAAGTCAACAGACAAAAGGCAGATTAAGAGAAAAGGCATACATATTTTCTAATATGCATAAAAGAAAACAGAGTGCTTACCCTAACCCTTTAATGGGGTACAGAAGCTTATATAACCTTTTTTCTTTTTTTGAGACAGTCTCACTTTGTTGCCCATGCTGGAGGCCAGTGGCATGAGCTTGGTTCATGGAAACCTCCGCCTCCCAGGTTCAAGTGATTCTCCTGCCTCAGCCTCCAGAGTAGCTGGGATTACAGGCATGCTCCACCATGCCTAGCTAATTTTCATATTTTTAGTAGAGACAGGGTTTTACTATGTTGGCCAGGCTGGTCTGAAACTCCTGACCTCAAGTGATCCGTCCGCCTCAGCCTCCCAAAGTGCTGGGATTTCAGGCATGAACCACTGTACCTGGCCATATATATATATATATATATATATATATATATATATATACATAAGCTGGTAAGGAGATGGGGAATATGGTATTTCTGTAATTGTGCATGATTTTTCTGGAGAAAGAAGGGATCAGAGAATTGAGATTAACTTTTAAATGGTTCTCTTTGGAAAGTGAATGAGCCTGAGGGACAGACAGCATCTTATCCCTCTAGGTGTGGTTATTCTTCAGTCTTTTCTGCAATAGAGAGCCAGATAACCGGAAGGGGATGGAAAGAAATTGTTCTCCTAGGGGCATCCTTCTGGTCTTTTGGTCCTTTCCCTTTGGAGGTGCGGCAGTCTCTTCCAGTGTCAGTTGATCTTTAAGGGCCTTTCATTCAAAATATTCATTACACAAGGGAGCCATATTTTGGGTGAATTATGTTGGTTTCCTTCTTCTCCTTGGGACAAAAGGTGGGAGATGTGTCACTGCGGGGTCAGGGCCTCTCTGAGTGGAGATGAGCAGGTGAGGGTTGAGTAGGGCTGGCAGGGCCTTTATGACACCTGAGCAGACTGGAGCTTGGGTGAAGCAGGAGGGGCACCGATAGAACAAGATTCAGGTACAAGATTTTTTTTTTTGCTCTCTCCCTAATATAAGATTTAAGTCTTGCATCCTAGGCACGGCTCTTGCCTCATCCTAATTCTGGCCCTGATAACAGGAGGCTTTTGCTGGTAAATTCCAATTATTAGGAGCTGAAAACGTCAATGCCTTACAGGGGCCAGTCAGCAGTGTCAGTCAGTGGGCTGGGTGAGGCCTGGGCTCCTGGAGCTCCCCTGCCCTGTCTAAAGAGGGCAGTGGCTGCTCAGCTCCAGCGGATTCGGGGAAGGAGCTAGCTGAGATAAGGAGCTAGTGCCGTGATGATCATGGTGCTATAGGATCAAATGGGTCCTGTGTGAGTTGACCTTTAGGTGCCTGAAATCTAGATTTTAAAGTGAAATTTCTTAATTTTTTTTAAGGGCAGGCCCAAATTTATAAAACATCAAGCGGGCCAAATAAGATGTTATAGCCCACAGTTTTAGCTTGGCGGTGGCTGATTTACACTAGCCCCATTATAATGTTGTCAGAGGGCAGGATTTTGGGCAAGTGCAAGAGAAAAGGAGACAAGACTGAGAATGTGATTTTACAACTCCAGCCCCTCCAAGGGCTGGGTGGCCTGTGACTCCTCAGCAGCTTCTCCCGAAGGAAGCAGAACTGTCCGAAACACTGATGGGAGTCACGATAAACTTCACCCCAGTGTGCTCAGCTGCAGAGCCACTAAGACCCTGGAGCAATCGCCTTCAGCATTCCAGAGAAGCTGCTAAAAGGATTACGGGTCAATTCATTTTAGACATTTCTTCCACATGTTCCCTGGAAAGTTAGGGTCTAAATCAGTCCTCATTCCTGGCAGCACCTGAGTTTCACCTGGGGAACTTTCAGAAAGCGATACTTGGACTGCAGTTCACATCAATTCAGTCTCTGGGTGGGGCTTGGACATCAGCATTTGTAGAAGTTCCCCAGGTGGCTTTGGTGCAGCCAGGCTGGAAAACACTGAGGCAACTAATAGAAATGCTAGGTTGGGATCTCCTCTGGGGCATTTCTTTAGGACAGGCTGTGCATGACAGTCTGTGTCAGGATTCCAACATGCTCCAACGGTTTAGGCACTAGTCTTAATTTTTGTTTTCTTGCTCTCTTTGAGACCTTAACAAACTCTATAGGGCTGCGTGCAGCAGCTCACGCCTATAATCCCAGCACTTTCAGAGGTCAAGGCAAGAGGACTGCTTGAGCCCAAGAGTCTGAGAGCAGCCTGGGCAACATAGTGAGACCCCATCTCAATTTTACAAAAAAACCAAAACATCCAAGCTCTTTAACCTTCATATCCTCATTGACTGATTAAGTGCAGATAATGATATTTGCCCTTCTAACCTCACCAGGCTGTTGTCAGGAGAAATGAAGCAATAAATGAGAAATTGCTCTGCAAACTGTCAACGTTATGCAAACATTGCTATTTGGAGTGTGCTCTCAGGTGTGGGAGGTACAGCTGTTATCTGTTGGAGATCATTCCTGAAGTAACATTCCTAGTGCCATGGGTCGATGGGAATTGGTACAGACATTCCAACTTAGAAGGCAGACTGCACTGTCTTATAGGCAGGCGCATTTCCTAGGGTGGCAGCCTGGCACTGGTCCCTCCAACCCCAACTTGTATAAAAAGAACCACACAGTAAATGAATAGAGGGAATTCAGGGAACTTGAAGGGAAATGGAGGGTCATCTGGAGAGGGAGGGAACTAAGGACTCCCTGTGGGTTGGGGTCTTACTGAGGCTCCATGGAGTAACTGTCAAGGAGCCTTAGCAGGGATCTAAGAGCTATGGAACAGCAAAAAGAGGTAAATTGTGAAGTCATTGCTGGAACAACAGAGAGGGGACACAGCAGTGCAGCATGGGCTCTGGCCTCAGGAAGCTGTCTGATTGGGGCAGATAGAACCAGCCCCCTAGAAGACAGTCACCCATATCAGTTAGTCAGTCATGACTTGGTGTTACTTATCTGAGGCCCAGGCTGCATGAGGGGTTGGGGGTGGGATGGACAGAGCACTGGCTGGGCATCAGGACTAGGTTGGAGTCCTGGCTCCAAACTCTACCACAAGCTGACACTGGGCAAGATGGCCCACCTGCGGTGTCCCAGGTTCCTGCCCTGTAAAGAGGAGTCTGGGTGTATATCCAGATGGCCTGTGAGCACAGCCTGAGCTTGCCCTGTCGAGGTGCTGAGGCCTGGGAGATTTGGGTAAGTTGCTGTGGTCCAGGGAAGGTGGGCAAGCTGGGGCTTAGATGAGAGGGGATGTTTGGTCAGGCAGAGGTGAGTAGAGAAGGCAGGGCAAGGAAGGGAATATAAGCGGGGCACAAATGGAGTGGACTTGGTGGGGGCAGAGGGCGGTGGGAAGCGGCCTTGCTGCGGCCAGCATGGAGGAAGAGATAAGTGGGAAAGAGTGGAGTCAGATTACAGAAGGCATTGGAAACCTGGCAGAGATGTTTAAATTGGCTCTCTCAGGGAGGGGGCCATGAAGGGATTTAGGGAAGGGTCATGACATGATTATGCTGTATTTTAGCAGGATTAATGTGACCTGGTGCTCAGAATGGCTTGGATGGCCTGAGGCCAGGAGCCGAGGAGGACAGCTAGAAGACTCTTGTAATATTTCTGGCACAGGGAGATGAGGACTGGGAGTTGGGAGGTGGCAGTAGGTCAGGCCTAGAGATATTTCTCAGAAAATATTGACAGGCCTTGGGGCCTGGTTGCATTCAGTGGGTTGTGAGGAATGAGTCACTTTGAGAAGCAGTTTCCCTCTCAAAGGCCAGGGAAGAGAAAGCAGAGGCAGCCTTCCTGCCTATAAACAGGACATCTCAGGGTAACCTGGCTCTTCAGGCATCAGCTTCTCCCTGGCTTCAGCTCAGATAGGAGTTGTAACAAGGGTTTGGGCGTGGGCGATGGCACTGGCTGGTGGCTGGGTTAAGGGCCATATTTTTGCTTATGCGTGAGGCTCATTCAGCCTGCCAAGTGCCAGGCCCTGGGCTTGCGTGGGAGACAGAGCAATTAGCAAAACACAGCCCTCCATCTTCAAGGAGTTTCCAGCTTTGTGAGCTTGGCAGATCTGCAGAACTCAAATCAAATGGCACTTGAGAACAACCATCTTGCTCTCATTCACTCCATTTTGCTTTATGGCCATGTAGGTTGTTCCAAGTGTTTGATGTGTGCCAGAAAATCTCTTTCTTCCTGGTTTATAATTATGATCCAGGGCAAATCCAGGTTTTGTTGGGCTTGAAGCTTAAATAAATTGGGGTTCTCTTTGGAAAATAATTCAAATATAAATATACAAATATCAAATTGCTAGGCCCTCCCAGGTCCTAGAAGGGTAGGAATGCAAGTGAGAGTCCCTAAAGTTTTAACTGCTTTAACTTCTCAGTTAGTTCTATAATACCTACCATTCCTTAAACGTATATTATGTGCAGGTGTTTTGCGTACAGTATTACACAACAATTAAGGGTAGGGAAGGTGGGCGCTAGTGACTTCATCTTATGGATGAGGGGACAGTCTCAGACTTGATTTGAGATGCCCCTCGGCATAGGCCCTAAGGCACGGGGTGGGGACTGTGACCTGGATCAGAAGTTCCGGCCTCCGACTGCCTCTAAGCTCCTCCTTTTCCATGACTGCTGGCAGGCCCCTGGGGTTCGTGCACCTAAGTCGTCCCTCCCTTTGATTTGACTGTACCTTCTCTAGGCCTAGTCAAGGGCTAGGGGAGTCCTAAAGTCAAGAGCTAGGGTAGAGGTTGGGAGTTGGATCTCAGGGCACCATACGGTGCAGACTCAGTTGCAGGAAAGCAACCGATTTAGGCAGAGGGGGCTCTATACCACCAGGACCACAGCAAGCCCTAGGGGTGAGCATCTGCTTCGAAGATTCACAGATCCAAGCTGTAATCCTAGCGCTATAACTTCCTGGCTGGTCCAGCAAGACTGAGGCCTCACTGAGCCTCAATTTCCTTACCTGTCCAATCAGAATAGCAACCACTTGTTATATTTGAGCTCATTATTGTCATCTTGTAAGGAACTAAGGTTCCTGGTGGCTTCCGGAACACAGAAACAATCTAAGAATCCTAAAGTTTCTGTCCTGGTAGGACCTCTAGGGATTCCTGCCATCCTACCTAACTTCCTCTGGGAAAGTGGAAAACACCGCACCTGGGAGGGGTGGCTGAACCGTGCCCCAAGTCCCAGCGGGTCCGGGTGCCCAACAGCAAGAGGAGGCCCGGAGGATGGGGACAGGCCGCGGCCTGCGGCGCAAGTCCCGCCCAGAGGGAGTGCGCCCTGAGGGAGAGCCTCAGAGGCCGGTGACTCGGGGACGGGTGCTCTGGGGTGTCGCTTTGGGTTCAGCAGTACAAATCTGCCAGCTGGAGATTAGGCCGGGCAGGCCAGGGAGGGGTGATGCACAGCCGCTGAAGACCCAGGTGGGGCGGCGCGCTCGGCCGCGGTGAGACTGGCGCGGGACCCGGGTGCGAGAACGGCGTAGCGTCCGGGGCTCCCGCTTCCGCCCGCTTTCCACGCCCACTTCTGCAAGCCCCCTCCGGCACGGCTGCGTCCGCCGGACTCCTGCGGGCGAGCCCTCATTTCCGAAGAATGGCACCGCCTTCCTGCCCCGGGGGCTGCCCGTCCCTAGACTTAGCCCTAGGGGCTTCTCGTCCCGGCCGACCCAGGCGGTGCCTCCAGCCTGCGCCTCGCACCTCGTCGCCTGCTCTGGCCCTCCCGGCGCCGCCACGGGTCGGCTCCCTACGTGGGGGACGTGCAGGGTGATGCAGGGCCGGGGGGATTTCGCAGCGTCGCCCGTCCCCTTTCCGGTGCGGGAGGGAGCGGCCGTTGCGTCCCCGCTCCCCGGCCTGCACGCCACCGCCCGGCGCTGCAGAGGCGCGCGGCAGCCAATAGGCGCGGAGGAGGTGGGCCGGCGGGCGGCTGTCACCCTCCCGGGGACGGGAGCGCGGAGACCGGGAGCGCGCGAGCTGCCGCCGCGCCCCGGGCCGAGGGGGAGGAGCCGCGGGAGGAGGAGGAGCCGCCGAGCAGCCGCTGGAGGACCACAGCTCGCCCAGGCTGCGGAGGACCGACCAGCCCCACGCCTGCCGCCCGGCGCCCCCGACTGCCAGCATGATCGCCGCACAGCTCCTGGCCTATTACTTCACGGAGCTGAAGGATGACCAAGTCAAAAAGGTGAGCCCCGGCCCGCGCCGCCGCCGCCGTCCCGGCCTTAGCTTCTCGTTCCGGCATCCGCTCGCCGCCGCCTCCATCCTCCGCGCCCGGCCTTCTCCCAGCCAGCGTCGAATTGGACTGCAGGGCGCGGGGAAAGGCTTCGCCTTCGATTCTCCTGGCATTTCAGTGTCTCTGTGTGTGTGCGTGTTGGGAGTGGGGCAGCCGGGCGAAAGACCCTCGAGACTGGGCTGCCTGCTGCAGTGTCCTTGAAACGGGCCCTGGATGTCAGGCCCCCGGGCTGTGCGGGGAGGTGGCCGGTGAGGGCCGGTGGGCCCTTCCGCAGGGCGTGTTTGGGAGGGTCCGAGTGCCGTGGGAGGAGGTGTGATCACGGAGATGCTGGGGAAGTGAGCGAGCGGCAGGCGGGGGTGCTGGCTGGAGGCCAGACCTCCTATATTTGGGGGTTCCTGGCAGAGGATGTCGGGTGCCCCTGAGAAGCTGTCACCAGACTCTTCCAGTTGTTTGAGCTGCTTGTTAATCTAAGGACGAGGTGACCCGCCCGGCTTCCTGGAATGGGGAGGGGCAGCAAGGCCACCGGAAACTTTGCTCATAGGCCTCGTGTCTGGAGTGGCTCGTCTGAATGGAATTTTTTATTCCTCTTAAGCTGTAATTTCTAGCCAGCGCAGGAGCTCAAATAAGAGACTGGTCATTTGAGTTGGGTGGGACGTAAGCTTGTGGCATGCTTGTTCTAGCACTTGGCCGCATGCATCCTCCTGGGCTGAGGTGTTGCTGCCTTTGACATCTTAGTATAAAATACTGTCTGCTGGCAGGTCTTAAAGGTGTATTTGTTTCTGCCGGCTTTGCTACCATATTTTTAAGAAACAGCCTACGCTCTAGGGAAGGACACCCATTTTATCAGTGCCAGGTCTGGTCCAGGCTCCCGGCCCACCCACCCTGAACGTGGTGACGTTATTGCTGGGGTTAGCTCCGATGGACTGGCAAAGTCATCTTGACTTTGGAGTTCAGAGGGGTGGAGTTCTACAGGTGAAAGGCAGGAGTGACAGGCCTTGATTTTCTGCCCTGCAAGCCACAGGGTGTTCCGTCCTCTTCCTGTCCATCTAAGACGACTTCCTCATCTAGCACAGTCAGAAACATGTGTACTGAGGGCAGCGACCTTTTCAAGGTCACCCAGTGAGTTAGAGGCAGAGCCAGCGATCGCAGATCCAGGTCTCCCAGTTCCTCCACTCAAGAACTTCATCAGGGTCCCCCTGGAGGTCAGGTTCCAGGAGGCAGTGGGTACTGAGGGACGAAGCCCCTGGGATCCTGCTCTGATCTTGGATCCCATGGTGGGTGGGAGTGAGGTAGGTAGGAGATAGACTTGGGAATGGAATCTGACACTGTTCTTCATGGCTTGAAGCAACGACTCTGGGGTTGTCAAACTGTGGCACTTGAGACACTTGCTCCCATGGAGCATACTGGAGCTTCCTTCCAGTCACTGCCCTGGGAGCCATATGTGCCAGTGTGTGCATTTCATGAGTTTTCTCCAGTGGTGGCGTGTATCACTGATGTTCTTCCCATTGGACCAGGGAGATAGTTCTCCCAGCATGGCAAGGCGTGCCCAGAACTGGCTTCCTGAAGCCAAGAGGAGTTCACTGTCCTCCTGCACGTAGTGTCCTCTATAGCTCAAGACAGTGGGCTGCTAGATCGGCAGGTGCCTGGGTGTCCTTGTAAACCTGTAGCGTCCACACCCACCACCTGTGTGACTGTTGGCTGCCAGTGGCCTCCAGCAGCTGAGCTGAGCTGAGGTTTGGACTGCATTCCGTGGGACATATTTTCTCAGAGCTCCCCATACTCTTGGGTGGCTCAGTCCATGTCTATGGATGCATAGTCTATCTCCCAGACACCGGTAGGTACCTAAGTGTGTGACCCTTCCATCCCTCCTCACTCTGAGGTTGGGATTCTGATATCTTTCCCTTCTCTCACCCCAGAACCTTGCTGGAGGAGGGTCTTGAAGCCAAGTTTTCCACCAGATGTTGTGTGTCAAGGGGATTCTTAAAAACAAGATGTTTGCTTGCATTTCACCAAAGACTTCCTATGCTGCATTCTATAGGGGAGTATGTGGATTCCTGCCAGGGAGGTCCACTCCGTTTGCATAGTGGACTTTGTGGCACTGCTGTCTGTGGGTGTGGTTGTGGCTATAATTGAGCCACTGCACTCTAGCCTGGGCCTTCTAAGGACTGTGATATAGTGGGTACTTGTTCCAGTGACCTACTTGGCTTTACCTAAGTGTGCAGATGCTGGGGGACCACATCTGCTCTTCTGGGGTCCAGGACTCCTTAGAGACCAGCTCTTTCCACCTACCACTCAGCATGGGAAAGGCCAGGTGAAGGTGCAGGACTCCCTGTTTTTCCTGTGGGGCTGGACCCTGCCTGCCTCCCAGCAGGTACCTGGTGGGGATGGTTAGCACCCAGCGTGGGCGGCCATGATGATTCAGCCCTCCAGCCGTAGGCAGCCTCGTGGGTTCTAGAGACAGACCTGACATCCCTCAGTAACGCTCATCTATCTTCCTGTCCTCCGAGCCAGAGGTAGGAGAAGGGAAGGTGGGGACCATGCTGGATAAGTTTTTGGGATTGCTTCGAATCCAAATGTGAACATGAAAAAGAGTGTCATTTTTCTCCTCATTGCTTGTGAGGCAGATCAATAATTCAGCTCCGTAAGAATATATTCTGGGTTGAAACAGTTCAGGTGTCTGACATCCCAGCTTGGAATCCCGTTATCCAGACAAAATCTGTGTAAATTGGTTAATGGGTGCTGCTGAAGAGGGTGTCGTGGTATTGGGCTGAGCTAAGCACAACACACATATATTCCTTTCACTCTTCTAGTGCCTTTAGGAGGAAAGGGAGGCATATGTGTGCTTGTGAAGGATTCCATTCATCACAGTCCTGGACATCTGCTAGTTCTGCAGCTAGAGGCTGGGTTCTTTGACCTCTAAGTAACTTTAAACACTCCTCTCGTCTCGCCAGCTTCTTCCACTTGGTTTAGCCATTAGGAGCTTGGAGCAGGGTGAAGGATTGCATAGTGCTCTGTTTGTTTAGAAAAGGAAGATGGGTCCAGGAAAGTCAGAACTTGGCTTCTAAAGAAAAATTAGACTTCCTTTCCTCCAGGCTTGTCAGAATGGTGAGCAGATGCCAGTGGATTTTCTCTGGGTGAGATCCCCGTAACTCTAAGTGATTTCCACTAGTAGGTGAGCAAACAGGTGTGATTAGTCCAATGGCCGAACTCAGGAGTCCTTGAGTACTTGGCCCAGGAAGACAGGGGAGAGTAGGCTTAGCAATTAAAGGGCTGCCCAAGGTCCATTCCTTAGAGTCCATGTGTTCCAGCTGCAAAAGCAAACATTAAATAAAGAAAAAAAGGCCGGGTGCGGTGGCTCATACCTGTAATCCCAGCACTTTGGGAGGCTGAGGCAGGCAGATCACCTAAAGTCGGGAGTTCGAGACCAGCCTGATTAACATGGAGAAACTCCATCTCTACTGAAAATACAAAATTAGCCTGGTGTGGTGGCGGGTGCCTGTAATCCCAGCTACTTGGGAGACTGAAGCAAGGGAATCATTTGAACCCAGGAGGCGGAGGTTGCAGTAAGCCGAGATCACGGCATTGCACTCCAGCCTGCGCAACAACAGCTGAACTCCATCTCAAAAAAAAAAAAAAAAAAAAAGGCCTTTCCTTATTTATCAGGGGTAAGAGAGGTGAGAGTTAGATTATAAAAAAATCTGTGGGTTCTTGGAGTGGCAAAGAAAAAAAAAGAAAATTATGAAAAATCAGCTTGGGCAACAAAATGAGACCCCATCTTAAAAAAAAAAAAGTATTTTTTTAGCCTGCTGTGGTGGCACACACCTGTAGTCACAGCTACTCAGGAGGCTGATTGAACCCAAAAGATTGATCCCAAAACAGTGAGCTCTAATGCTGTGATTGTGCCACCACACTCCAGGTTGGGTGATAGAGCAAGACTCCGTCTGAAAAAAAAAAAAAAGAAAATTAAGAGAAGTGTCTCATAACGTCTTAATTCTGATGTGCAAATATTCAATGAGAGCTTCTTGGTGAATCTTCACTTTATAATCCCTGCCTGTTCTACCTTAGATACTCCTAGGGTTTCTCCCAAGAGAAGCCCCATCACTTTATTTGATTGGATAGTTTGGGAACGTCATGAGGTAATAAACTGGCAGGTGGGTGGCTGTGAGGTGCCTTCACATCTGGGCAGGCTGTGCCATGCTCCTACGCTCCTGCTGTTCTCCGGAGAAGACATAGGCAGCTTTCTCCTTACAAGACTGATTTGGCGTGACTGGGATTGTCTCTGTGTGTATCTGCAGTCAGGGATTCCTGGCAGACAGATTTAGCCACTGGAATCAGCTCTGAGCATGCCTGAGAAGGCCCCAGGGAAGACATGTATAAAGACAGGGAGCTGTACTGTACACCTCTGCATCGAGGAATCAGCCTAGTGGCCAGACTGCTGGCACCTGCTTATTGATTTATTGTTATTTTTTTTTATAGAGATAGGGTCTCGCCATGTTGCCCAGGCTGGTCTTGAACTCCTGGGCTCAGACTGCTGGCATGCTGAACTGCAACTGCTTGTTGATTTATTTATTTTTTTTCTTTTCTTTCTCTCTCTTTTTTTGAGCAGTTCACTGCTATATTGTTTTTTTATAGAGACAGGGTCTCACCATGTTGCCTGGGCTGGTCTTGAACTCCTGGGCTCAGGCAGTCCTCCCGCCTCAGCCTCCCTAAGTGTGCTTAGTGATTTGAAAACCCTGAAAATCAAATCTGATCACAGGAGCTCAATCATTTCATTAAAAAATGTTTGATTTTTAAAATTATGTGCAGAGGACTGTGCTAGGCTGGGGTGACAACTAAAAACAAGGCAGAAATGGTTCCTATTCTCACAGAGCATACAATATTTGCTGGCGGGGCGTGGTGGCTCATGTCTGATCGCAGCACTTTGGGAGGCCAAGGTGGGCTGATCATTTGAGGTCAGGAGTTCGAGACCAGCCTGGCCAACATGATGAAACCCCCTCTACTAAAAATACAAAAAAGTTAGCCAGGCGTGGTGGTGCATGCCTGTAGTCCCAGCTACTTGGGAGGCTGAGGCAGGAGAATTCACTTGAACCTGGGAGGCAGAAGTTGCAGTAAGCCGAGATTGAGCCACTGCATTGCAGCCTGGGTGACAGAGCGAGACTCTGTTTCAAAAATAATAATAATTAAAAAAAATACAATATTTGCTGTGTTCTATGTGCAAAGCATAGACGGCTATGAGGGCCCACAGCGTGGTGTGGTCAGACCTTGTGGGGGAAATCCCTAGGCTAGGAACTGCTTACAGCTAGGCTGCAGATGTTAGCTTCTTAAGTGCTTCAGGAAGCTGCTTCCATCCCCAGCCCTGGGGACGTGTTAGTCTGTCTGGAGCAGCAAGACAGGTGCCCACTGCCTTCTGGCCTAATAAACCTTAGTAGTGGGATCTTATGAAGTCAATTAATATACACTAAGTTGTGTTCATTGTAGCTGATCTTAAAGAAAAACAGGTAAAAAGTTTATAGTTGGATAGATCTTGTTTTCTGGAGATAACATTGACTTTTGCTGAACAGTACATATCAGGGATATTATACTTAGAAACTTTGTAAGGTGGAGTCAAATGAATTATAACAAAAATGCGGATTTTCTTTCTTTTTTTTTTTTTGAGATGGAGTTTTGCTCCATCACCCATGCTGGAGTGCAGTGGTGCGATGTCTGCTTACTGCAACCTCTGCCTTCTGGGTTCAAGTGATCCTTCTGCCTCAGCCTCCTGAGTAACTGAGATCATACCCAGCTTTTTTTTTGTATTTTTAGTAGAGATGGAGTTTCACCTTGTTGGTCAGGCTGGTCTCGAACTCCTAACTTGAAGTGATCCACCCGCCTTGGCCTCCCAAAATGTTGGGATTACAGGTGTGAAGCACCGAGCTGGGCCACTTTTAAACTCTTATAAATGGTGCTATATTGTATGTATCCTTCCGCCATTTACTTTCTTTTGGCTCAACATTATATTTTTGAGATTTTTTTTTTTGAGATGGAGTTTCGCTCTTGTTGCCTAGGCTGGAGTGCGGTGGCACGATCTTGGCTCACCACAACCTTCCCCTCCGGGTTCAAGCGATTCTCCTGCCTCAGCTTCCCAAGTAGCTGGGATTACAAAGGTGCGCCACCACACCCGGCTGAGTTTTGTATTTTTAGTAGAGATAGGGCCTTGTCATGTTGGTCAGGCTGGTTTCGAACTCCTGATCTCGTGATCCGCCTACCTCAGCCTCCCAAAGTGCTGGGATTACAGGTGTGAGCCACCACGCCCGGCCATTTTTGCTACTTTAAAAATGTTGATCTATGTAACTGTTTCATTAAACTGCTCTGTGCTTTTACACAGTATAAAGGCTCCACAGTTAATTTATCTATTCTGCTTTTGATGGACATTTGTGTTTCTAATGTTTCAAATGAAAAACAATGCCTTGGTGAACTTTCTGTAGAGCAACTCATCCAGTGGATGCACAAGTTTCTCTAGGCTCTAAGCTGTGTACCTAGGGCTGGGATTACCAGGTGGAGAGATGTGTGCATCTTCTTATGTATGAGATTCTGCCAAATTACCATCGTAGTCATGCCAGTTCACACTCCTATCCGAAGTATGTGCAAGTTGTCTTGGTTCCACACTGACCCTTGTTATGGTGGAACCTTTGCAAATTAGTAATAGATGAGTTTTAGTCTGTTTCCTTCCTCAGTCATTTCCATTCACATCACAGCATTCGAGCTGTGTTTAAAATTAGCCCATTTCCTGAGTTACCTTATCATAGCACTTGCTTCAGAATCCCGCTGAGTGAAGTTGACAGCTTCATGGACTGCTGCTGCTGAGATATCTGTACTGGGGAGGGAAAGTTGATGCAGGGAAAGGCTTAGGATGGTTTTCCATGGCCCCTGGTGCTGTGGGGTGACTCTGTTAAACTTTTCTGGCAATTGTTTGTTTTTTTGAGACAGAGTCTCTCTCTGTCAGTCTGGAGTGCAGTGGTGCAGTCTCGGCTCACTGCAACTTCTATCTCCCGGATTCCAGCGATTCTCCTGCCTCAGCCTCCTGAGTAGCTGGGATTACAGGTGCATGCCACCGTGCCCAGCTAATTTTTGTATTTTTTAGTAGAGACGGGGTTTCACCATATTGACCAGGCTTGTATTGAACTCCTGACCTGTGATTCACCCACCTTGGCCTCCCAAAGTGCTGGGATTATGGGTGTGAGCCTGTAAGTAAGGCACCTGGCCTTACTTTTCTGGGAATTGAAACACATTTGTGACCTTTCACTTGGACACACTTTCTCTCTTCCCGGGTGGATCCGACCCAGGCAGGGCAGACTTATCTGTCGCCTAAACATGCCCAGCTCTGTTCAGAGAAAACTCAAGCCAGCAGCTTCTCAGACTGTCTTCCGTAAAAGGAGAGGGTGGCTGTACCCACGTGGCAGGGAAAAACTGAACCCTGAAGTCCACGGCTCAGCCCTTTGCAAACAGAAGCTGAGCTGTCTTTGTGCAAGGCAGAAAATGTCGGCTCAGGTTCATCTTGAGTCTTTCTGATCATAGGCTCCAGACTCGGAGATCTTGAGGGTACCTTTCAGGGAAGGTGGCATTCAGTGCCTACTAGGCGCTCAGCTTTTCATTTTCTTAGCAGGGGTCTTATTTAATCATTGCCAGTACTCATGTGAACCAAAGCCAACAGTCATTGTTGCATTTGTTACCATGTACTGTGCTAAAGGCATCATGAGCGTTTGCTTGGTACATCGCCACAAGGTCCCTGTGAGGTGGGTGTGATTTCATACCGTGAGGCCCTGATAGTGAACGACAGAGCCAGCATTCAGCCTCATCAAGCTCTGTCATCAACAGAGCTCCTGATTTTATTATTTTCTCCATTGAGTTATAAATCACCTACCATGAAATACACCATTGCACAGTGTACAATTCAGTGGTTTCTTACACATTTACAAGATTGTCCAACCGTCACCACCATCTAATTCCAGAATATTTTCATCAGCCTCAGAAAAAACTACCTGTTAGCAGTCACTTCCCATTTCTCCCCTCATCTAGTTTCTGGCAACCACTAATCTACTTTTTTTTTTTTTAATGGATTTGCCTCTTATGAACATTTCATATAAATGGAATCATATAAAATGTGGCCTTTTGTGTCTAGCCTCTTTCACTTAGTATAATGTCTTCAAGGTTCATCCATGTGGTAGCATGTGTCAGCACTTCTTTCGTTTTTATTGCTGAATACTATTCCATTGTATTTATGTACCACATTTTGTTTGTGCATTTGTCAGTTGACGGACATTTGGACTGTTTTCATTCTTTTTGCTATTATGAGTAATGCTGCTTTGAACAATTGTGTATGAATTTTTTTTATAGACATGCTTTTATGTATCTTGGGTGCATATATAAGAATGGAATTCCTGCGAGAGCCCCTGCTTTTAATCACTCTGAGAAAGGGATCATCTCCATTCAGGAGTGAGCAAACCAAGGCCCCCCAAGTAGTGAATTGACTTGCTGACGATCACACATCTCATGATAGGGACAGGAACACTACTGCTGGTCCCCTAACTCAGAAACCCATGTTCTTTCCATTATTACACTCAACTCTCATTTTGCAGTTTAGGGAAACAGATCCTAGGAGGGAAAGACGGGGGTGGGAGAGGGGGGAACTGGCTTGGGATCCTTCAGGTTCCCTGTCCCCCATCTCCTGCCCCTCCCCTGCATCAGCACCGCATCTCCGGCCTGTGCCTGCTGACCCACCCCCAGCCCCATTTGCTTAGTGTTGATGGGCCCCTTCCACTTGGGAAGGAAATGGATCCAATGAGGTAATTAACAGTGAAATGTTAGGGATTTGCCCTGTTTTTCAGATCTCTCTTTTCATTTGCCTCCTTGCTCCTGTCTTTGTTTGAATTTTAAAAGAGGACCCCCAGGAGGGCAATGCCTAACCTGCATGAAACTCCCGCCGCCCCCCCCTCCCCCCCCCGTGCTCCTTTGTGATGCCCACGCCTAGCCTCTGCCTATTGGCACCGTAAGCAGCTGTCGATTCCATCAACTAATTGACACATGGGGCTTGTCTTCAGCCATGTTATTCATCCAGACCTCATGCCTCTGATGTCTCCTGGTGCCTTCTAGGACCCTGTCTGGGTGGGTGTGGTGAGCGAAGTAGGAGACCCAGGCTACTGCTGTGATAACGACAGGCTGGTCAGGTCTCTCACCTTTTCCCTCCCTTCTTCCCTGATACAGAGGAAAGGGACATCCTTTTTTTTTTTTTTTTTTTTGGGACATCCTTATCTCTGAAGATACAGGGACACAGAGAAGAATCTGAACAAACAGGCCTTGCTCCCAGTTTATCAGTATTAGATCATACCCCCTTTCTCCAGTCATACTTCTTCATCAAACCTGGCATATAGAAATATACAGGGTTACCTGTTTCTTTTCTTTTTTTTTTCTTTTTTTTTTTTTTTTTTTAGACAAGGTTTCTCCCTCTGTCTCCCAGGCCAGAGTGCAGTGGCGCAATCTTGGCTCACTGTAGCCTCCACCTCCCTGGTTCAAGCAATTCTCCCACCTCAGCCTCCTGAGTAGCTGGGATTACAGGCACCCACTACCACACCTGGCCAATTTTTGTATTTTTGGTAGAGATGGGGTTTCACCATGTTGGCCAGGCTGGTCTTGAACACCTGGCCTCAAGTGATCTGCCTGCCTCAGCCTCCCAAAGTGCTGGGATCACAGGCATGAACCACCATGCCCAGCCAGAGTTATCTGTTTCTTTGGGCCTTCCTTTCTTTATGAAGGCTTCTGTGTCATCTAAAAACTTAGATTAATTTGTGTGCATTGTTCTTGTCACTTTGTCTTTTGTTATAGGGACCTCAGCCGTAACCCTAAGATGGGAAAGAAGGAAGTTTCTTTTCCACTGCTGTGTGTTCTACATGGCAGCGGCCTTCCTCAGAAATGGTCACCCAAGGCTCTGATAATGGAGATATGTTAGAAATGCTAGGGCCGTGTGTCCAGAATAGTAGAGCCAGTCATAGGTGGCTGTTGTGCTCTTAAAATGTGGCAAGTCTGATTTTGAGTGTAAACTCCACACAGGCTTTCAAAAATTTCATGTGATAGAAAGAATATGAAATAGCCCATTAATAGTTTTCTAGTATAGGCTTGGTATGGTGGCTCACACCTGTAATCCTGGCACTTTAGGAAGCTGAAGCCAGAGGATCACTTGAGTCCAGGAGCTTAAGATCAGCATGGGCAATATAGCGAGACCCCATTTCTACAAATAATTTAAAAAATTAGCTGGGCATGGTGGCACACATCTATAGTCCCAGCTACTTCGGAGGCTGAGGTGAGAGGATTGCCTGAGCCCAGGAGGTCAAGGCTGCAGTGAGCCATGATTGACCCACTGCATTCCAGCCTAGATGATGGAGCAAGACCCTGTCTCAAAAAAAATATTTTTTTTCCTGTTATTGATTAAATACAGAAAGAACATTTTGGATATACTGGGTTAAATAAAATACATTCTTTCACTTGGGAGGCTGAGGCAGAAGGATTGCTTGAGCCTAGGAGTTTGAGGCTGCAGTGAGCCCTGATTGCGCACTGCACTCCATTCTGGGTGACAGAGTGAGATTATCTTAAAAAAAAATTATTTTCACCAGTTCATTTATTTATTTATTTAAATAGAGATGAGGTTTCACCATGTTGGGCAGGCTGGTCTCGAACTCCTGACCTCAGGTGATCCTCCCACCTTGGCCTCCCAAAGTGCTGGGATTACAGGTATGAGCCACCGTGCCCAGCCTCACCTGTTCTTTTTAAATGTAGCTACTAGAAAATTTAAAATTGCATATGTGGCTCATATTATCTTCCTGTTGGACAGTGCTCTGCTAGATGGTGAATTCCATGGCTCAGGGGTTTGTACTCTGTGTTATACACACACACACACACACACACACACATATATATATATATATATATATATATATATATATATTTTTTTTTTTTTAAAGATGGGGTTTCACCATGGTGGCCAGGCTGGTCTTGAACTCCTGACCTCAGGTGATCTACCCACCTCGGCCTACCAAAGTGCTAGGATTACAGGCGTGAGGCACCGCGCCCAGCCTATATATATATGTTTTTATTGTTTTTGTTTTTGTTTTTTAAATAGAGATGGGGTTTTACCATGTTGGCCAGGCTGGTCTTGAACTCCTGACCTCAGTTGATCCACCTGCCTTGGCCTCCCAAAGTGTTGGGTTTACAGGTGTGAGCCACCACACCCAGCCTATACTCTGCATTTAAAGCAGTGGGTTCCTGTGGGCCCTTTTGGGCCTCAGCTTCCTCATCTGTAAGCCTCAGTTTCGTCATCTGGAATCCATAATCTTGAAAGGATCCATCCAGCTTAAGCGGTATTGTCAGGTGACCATCAAGCTCTTTAGGCCTCATTTTCTTTTCTTTTTTTTTTTTGAGACAGAGTCTTGCTCTGTCACCCAGGCTGGAGTGCACTGGCGCAATCTTGAGTCACCACAACCTCTGCCTCCCTGGTTCAAGTGATTCTCATGCCTCAGCCTCTCTAGTAGCTGGCATTACAGGAGTGCACCACCATGCCCAGCTAACTTTTTTTTTAATAGTTTTAGTAGAGATGGGGTTTTGCCATGTTAGCCAGGCTGGTCTTGAACTGGCCAAGTGATTCACCCACCTCAGTCTCCCAAAGTGCTGGGATTACAGGTATGAGCCACTGTACCCAGCCCGGCCTCTGTTTCTTTATCTATCAGATGAGGTAAATGATTCCTGCCTTGTTCTCTGCCACCAGTTAATCAAATTAGAGAATGGACAAGGGGTTAAAAAAAAAAGAAAAGAATGGACGAGGAAATACTTGGAAAGTATACGGAACACAACTGTACCAATGCCGGGTGCTATCATTGTTACCCGCCCAGCTCATACCTGTAGGCACCATGAGTGACCAGGTGGAGGCTGGCAGCTTCCTGGCTAACAGAGTAGGCAGACAGCAGAACCCCGAGCCTGGGCAGGGGTCCCGAGTGCCGTTCTGCCTTTGCTTTTGATTGTGTGAGAGCTCCTGGATTATCTTCATGTCTGTGTCCTGGCCAAATGGACAGATGAAAATGATACCATGGGTTGCTGAAATGCCATGTTCTGAGAAGTCTAAAGTGTCATGTAGCTCCTGTGTATGGTATGTGAGACCAGAGGGCAGTTTTCATGATTGCTGTTTTACTGATAGAATACACAAGAGGTTGAAGTGACTTGGTCAAGGTCATAGAGGGAGGCAGTGCCCCTGGCTGAGGCCTGAGGTCTTTTGATGTCTAGCTCAGTCTAGTCCCAACACTGCAGTATCTCCAAGCCACAGCATTGGGGTTTGGTTGTCTTGCAGTGAAAGCAAACCTGTCTGGGCTCAGATCCTTTTCTGCCTGTTGTCGGGAGGTGCCTGGGATAGTGGGAATTGTGAGACTGGAGGTCCAGAGGCTGGCTGTTTCCTAAGCCATCCACCAGGAGGCTGAGAAGTAAGCCTGTTGTGCCTGCCCTGCCACATTCCAGGACTGTTCTGTTCCCCCCACCCCCAGCCCGAGGCAATGGGGGCTGCTTTATTTTTAGTTAGCTCATTGTGACAGGCTTGTTCTCTTTCTGGGCAAGGACTTGGCCGCTGTTACCAGCCAGGAAGCTCCTGTTAGAACCTCTATACCATACTCAGGTCCTCCTAGGAAGAGGAGGGCAAGGGAAGGGGTGCTGAGGTTGGGATTGTCAGTCAGTGCCACTCTGCTTGCTGGGTGCCTGAGGCATTTGGCTTAACCCCACAGCCTCGAGTGGGGTTCATAACAGCTGCCTTACAGTTGTGCAGATTTGGCCGTAGGAGGTTAAAGCACCCACCGTGGGTCCTGTCCACATTCATGTTCCTAGAACCTCAGTTTCTTCAAGAACGGGGATCCCATTTTCCTTGTGATTTGTTGTGCATAAACAGAGTTCATTGAAACAGAACCAACAGTTTCCACATGCTGAGAGACACTCATGAACCCGGAAGAAGAGACCCTGCAAGGCTGTGTCCCCGGGACAGTGTTTTCGAGTGCCTGAGGGATGGTTTTGGCTTCAGTGATGATCTCACAGACGTGTCACTGAGGAGCCCTGCAGTGGAATTGATGATCCCAGACACAGTTCCTCTGGTAACTTGCAGGTGACTCAGCTTGAATAAGGAAGCGGGAATCCTGATTATCTTTAGGCTCCTCTGTCCCTCTGGGCCTCAGTAATGCAGTGGAGAAGTGGTGATGGGCAGGCAGGGGTTAGAAGTGCCTGGAACTCACTGTCACTTAGAGAGATCCTGAAGCGAGGGGCGGCTGCGGGGGAGAAGGGCTGGGCCGTTTGGGGAAGTCTCTGGGCCTTATCTGAGCCAGCAAACCCTCTAAGACCTCCCCAGGCTAGGCGTCACCAGAGGCCTCCCGCCCAGCACAGGAGCCACCCAGCCTGGCCGGGGAGCCACCACGAGGTACCTTCTAGGGCTCCCGGACACACAAAGGGCCCGGAGGGCATGGCTTCTATACCCTTGGCACTCATGGTCTAGCTGGCCGCGTGGACCATGCATGTGTCCCTGCAACGCCCAGGAAAGACACACACCACGAAGTGTCCCCCGGGCAGATCGACTCCTACCTAGTGAACACCTAAGGCTGAGGGGATGCTGAGGAGAGGAGTGGACGGTGTGGGGTGGGGCGGATCATGGCATGTGCTCCTGAGAAGGTGAGTTGGGAGGTGAGCTTTGGGAGAAAGGAGGAGCTGGGGACGGAGAGGCTCAGGAGGCAGACTGGACGGGGCTCTGCGCGGGAGGACCTTTGAGGTGATGAACCACTGTCAGGGTGCTGGGAGTTAGTGGTTGCTTTAGAGACCCCCTAGATCAGGGCTGTCTCCCCTTGTTTCCAACTCCCTCCCTGCCCAGAGACCGGCTGCCAAGAGCAGGACAGAAACTAGGTTCCCAGCTGCCACCCCTAGGACTGAAGTGGGGTGGAGCAGACGCAGAAGCCATGTGCAGGCAGGAAGAAGAGTGCAGGCTACTGGGCAGGCACAGACCACAGTGTGGGCCCGGGCTCTCAGCTTGCTATGGCTGTTGAACTTCCTTCCCAGATTGTGTGAAAGGGGAAGGAGCAGAACGGACAGCTTGTTGAGGCTCTGATCCCAGCTGGAGGGGAGAAGAGGCCTCCTGGAGGTCACACTGGAGTGGTGTGCTTTCTACAAGGCTGGGCAGCCACGCTGTTCTGGAGTGACTGGAGGAGTGGCGGTAATGCCTCTGTAATACCGTGTCTCCCTCTCCAGGAAGCCTCTGGCCCTGGCTCTCCCCAAACTGAAAGGATAGAGCACAGGACTAGGAATCAGGGAGCTTGCTGTCCACCCCAGTTCTCTGCAAGTATGTCGCCCTGGCCAGTTGAGGAACCTCCTGGTCCCTCATTCTTGCTCAGAGCGTTGGGAGTGATGGCACCTGCTCTGCTTCTGCAGACAGGATGCCATAAGGACCAACAGGTAAAAGTGCTGTGCAAAGTAGAGCAGCCTTTATAGGTCAGAGTCATAGGAACACACCCACATGACAGATGGGAAGACGGAGGTGCCCACAGGCCTTGACTGCGTCCTGTCATCAGAATGGGCAGGGTCCTGAGGAAGTCTTTAGTATGGCTCTGCTAGTTCGAGTCTTAGAGACAGTGTCTGCAGGAAATAGAAAGTAGAGTATGTTTTCAAAGAAAAAAAGAGTTTATGATATAATTCCATTTTTGTAAAACAAAAAGAACCATCCATCTTTGTAGGTATGAGTATTTGTTTAGGTAGGAAAACAGTCCTGATACATAAAGCTCTATTAGCAGGGATATATCTGGGAGGCTGGGGGGAGAATTAATACTTTTTATTTTTGAGACAGAGTCTCACTCTGTCGCCCAGGCTGGGGGGCAATGGCGTGGTCTCAGCTCACCGAAACCTCTGCCTCCTGGGTTCAAGCAATTCTCTTGCCTCAGCCTCCTGAGTAGCTGGGATTACAGGCATGCGCCACCACGCCCGGCTCCCAGCTAATTTTGTATTTTTAGTAGAGATGGGGTTTCTCCCTGTTGGTCAGGCTGGTCTCGAACTCCTGACCTCAGGTTATATCACTTATATGATGTTGGAATATATTTTACAATAAGTATATATTACTGTTATTGCTTCTTTAAAAAAACAATAAAATAGTGCAGATGTTTCAGAGTAGTTTTGCCAGAATCTTTCATTTGCTATTTTTTCAGGCATATTACCTCCCAGCTTTAGTTTTCTACCAATGGATCAGTAGCATTTGTGGCAGATGAATTTTTTCTTTTTTTGAGAAGGAGTTTCGCTTTTGTTGCCTAGGCTGGAGTGCAATGGCACGATCTCAGCTCACTGCAACCTCTGCCTCCTGGGTTCAAGTGATTCTCCTGCCTCAGCCTCCCGAATAGATGAGATTACAGGCACCCACCACCATGCTGGGTTAATTTTGTATTTTCAGTAGAGACGGGGTTTCTCCATGTTGGTCAGGCTGGTCTCGAACTCCTGACCTCAGGTCATTCACCCACCTCGGCCTTCCAAAGTGCTAGGATCACAGGTGTGAGCCACCGCACCCGGTGATAGATGTATTTTTTTTTTTTTTTTTTGAGACAGAGTCTTGTTCTGTCACCCATCCTGGAGTGCAGTGGCGTGATCTTGGCTCACTGCAACTTCCGCCTCCTGGGTTCAAGCAGTTCTCTGCTTTAGTCTCCCAAGTAGCTGGGATTACAGGCACCTGCCACCACGCCTGGCTAATTTTTGTATTTTTAGCAGAGATGAGGTTTCACCAGATAGATGCAGTTTTTAAGCTCTGAGGTGAAAGTAGTTGGGGGCGCATGATTATGTCTTAGGGGTGGGATGGAAGGAAATGACACTTGATGCTTACTTTGTTTCCGGCACGTTAAAATCTTCCCCATAGCTCTCTGAGGTGGAGGATTTATTATCTCCATCTTAAAAGTGAAGCTCAGAGAGATTTAGTCGCTTCTCCAAAGTCACACAGCTAATAGGATTTGAACCCAGCTCTTTGTCCACAGCCCTATGTTCCTTCCACCACGAGAAAAACAGAAATGCTTAAGGTGAAGCCCCAAATGGGAGGTTATGAGCCCTGGAATCTAGACCCAGATGCCATTTATAAATTCTACAATTTAAAGGAGGAGCGGCGCCAAAATAAAAAATAAAATAAAATAAAAATAATAAAAAAAATATATAAATTTCCACAACTTAGCTTGAATCGTGGGTCTGTTTCCTCTCCTAGGTAATGGAGATAATGATGTCTTTCCTGCCTGCTTCACTGGGCTACAGTGACAGGAGAAGGGCAACTAGCATTAAAGCACCTGCTTCCTGCCTGGCACTTGGCATCCACAAGCTCATTTCACGTCTTTCTACGCAGTTCAAATGGGATAATGTATGTGAAGGTCTGTGTCTGAAGGGCCAGTGCACAAGTGAGGCATTGCTAATGGTGATGTCAATAAGCACCCAGGACCCATTCTCTCCGAGTCAGTATCCTTAGGAAGGGAAGTGAATTCTGATGTTGAAATCTCTGTCCTCCCCTAAGCTAACATCCTTCTTAACCCTTCAGGGTGCACGCCACAATTTCTTTGTAAGTGGAGTATCTTGCTTGTAAAGTTCATTTGAAAGGCCTGCGTCAGCAGATTCAGTCACACCTGCTGTTCTGGATCATCTTGATCCTCATGGGAGAATGGATGAGAGAGGGAGTGAAGTTTTCCATGGCTGTGCCCCCTTCCATGGGGTGGGGTGAAAACGCCCGGGTTACTGGTGGTTACTGGTGCCTCCTGCCGCGACCAGCCTGTTCACTTGGGCATGTCCAGTCTTGAGTTTGTTTTTTGTGCATGCTCTGTTGGAAGTAGCAGTGGGGGCTGGGTTTGGGCCCAGAAATGTTTGTGAGTTGAGCGCAGTGCCAGGCCATTGAGTTCTTTTCTTGGCTGGAGGGCTCTGGGCCAGGGAAGCTTGGCGAGGCTGCGTGCCTCTGCCTATGACGTCTCCTGCTCTGCAGGGGTCCAACTTTGGGAGCCCCTGAGAGCTTCAAGGCCCCCTCAGTCCACAAGAAGGAGAATCCAGGACAAGTGTCTGGACAGGGTTTGAGCAAGAGCACCCGCCCTGTGCTGCCAGCCTGGCTACCCTCATAGGAAGGGCTCTTTCCCCTGGGCAATGGTGGACAGAGGCCCTGGAGGCTGGATGTGGGTTCTTGGCAGCCTCAGGCAAGAGTCTGAGGGACCGAGCTTGGTGTTTGATGTCTGGTGTCTGGGACCAGGCATCGTTCCGTTTCCATATTTCCATCCCAGCCTGCCCAGAGTCCTACGTGCTTGTGTCAGGCACCGTGTTTGAGAGTGAGCATTTGAGGGCTTGAGTTCCTGTCATGGCTCTTGGGAACCTCTGTCTTCTGATAGAGAGTCCAAAGACCAAGGCTTGCAGTAGAAGCAGCTGGAAGAGGTGCTGTGCAGTGTTCTCCCCATCCCCCACATGGAGGGTGAGGAGGGATTCTTGGGGCACTGATGTTTGGCTGGAGCAGTAAAGCAGCGGTGATTTGGAGGCAGCATCTAAGAGAAGGAGACAGGATTATGGAGATGTGTGTGTGTGTGTGTGTGAGCATGTGTGAGCGTGTGTGTGAGTATATGTGTGTTTGTGTATGTGTGTAAATGTGTGTGTGTGAGTATGTATGTGAGAGTGCCTGTGTAGAGAGAAAGGGAAGAGGGGAAAAGGAAGGAGGAGAGTAAAGATCTGAGATGCTGTGGAGAGGAGGACAGAAATAGAAAAGTTGAAAGGCCACAGAGTTTGGCCAAATCCCCAAAGACCAAGAGTCAGCACTTCTTCCTGGGTTTCTGGCAGAGATCTGGAGCAAATGGGTGGGAGCGATTTCACCAATACCCTTCCTTCCTCCCTCTCTCCTACCCACTGCCCATTCCCGGCCTCCCTTTCCCAGGAGACAAGGGTGGTCCAGCCGAGTGCCAGGAGGGGCTGGTCTGAATGAGGAAAACGCCTTTTGCTCAGTGAGATGCTGGGTTCTCTGGGCCCCTGGAAGTTTTCTGCAGGTGTCTTTCGACATGTGCTTTTCTCCAATGCCTCCGGGCCACTTAGAGGCCCACAGTCCAGAGGGGCATGTCTGCTGAGTCCTGCACCAGGTGCCTGCTTGGCTTGGCAGTGTGGCAGGTACCAGGGAGCTGACTTCTTCTCTGGCCAGTCCAGCCCCAGGCCCAGGGTCTTTGCTGGTTCAGTGGCCCCTTCTGGTCTACCAAGGACCAGTGGAAAGAAGGGGCTTCCCTTCACTGTCCCCTTTCATGTAAGATCCAGGAGGCCCCAGTTTCAGTTCCAGCTTTGCCTCAGTTGTACCCCCGTTTGACCCCAGTATCCATGTCTCTTCTGAGAGGGGTTGTACCCCACAATGACTCATGAACCTGAACAAAAGAAGAAAAACCCTCCCTCCATAGCAGCTTGGGGACCAGGCCATCCTCTGTGTCGGCAGCCTTCTTTTTGATTTGAGCTTCTAGGCTTTATTTGGGTTTGGCTTGGCTGTCCTGAAACATTGGGGTTTTTGATCAATGTCTGTGTGCTGAGCTGCACCTTGAGTTAGAAGTCAGGATAGCTGTGGAATTATGGAGAGCTGCCTTTTCTAGAAGCTTTTCCTTGTCCAGCTGGAAAACCCCTGCAGCTCTACTTGGATCTGCCTTCTGCAGAGCAGGGGACCAGCTTTCTCTAAGGGGCAGGGATGATAGTATGGAGTAACCTTAGACTTGCAGGTATAAACCCTTACTCCCCCAGCTGTGTGTTTTGAACTAATAAATCACTTAGCTTCTTGGACCCTCAGTTTCTGTGTCTGTAAAATGGGGATTAAGAACATCTCTCTGACAGTTTTGAAGGTTAAATGACATACTAGATCTCGATATACTGATAGACTGTAAATCACAAGAGAATTATATAGTATTATTCCAGGACCCAGCATTGTTTGAATTCCTCCTTTGTGTCAAGCAACTGAGTGAGTTCCAAAGGTGTATTCAATATGTTTTTCCCTGGGGAACTCACACAGTATCATAGGAGATGGACATCTTAATAAAGGATAATCATGATGTGTGAGGAGTGTGGTCTTCAGAGGTGTGTCCAAAATGCTGGATTAGCAATGTGCCTTTTTAAAAATTAAAATTAAAAAAAATGTTTGAGACAGAGTCTTGCTGCATTGCCCAGGCTGGAGTACAATGGCATGATCTCGGCTCACTGCAACCTCTACTTCCTGGGTTCAAGCGATTCTTCTGCCTCAGCCTCCCGAGTAGCTGGGATTACAAGCATGCACCACTGTGCCCAGCTAATTTTTGTATTTTTAGTAGAGACTGGGTTTTACCATGTTGGCCAGGCTGGTCTCAAATTCCTGACCTCAAGTAATCCACCTGCCTCCGCCCCCCAAAGTTCTGGGGTTACAGGCGTGAGCCACCATGCCTGGCCTTAAAATCAAAAAATTTTTTAGAGGTGTTGCTCAAGTTGGTCTTGAACTTTTGGGTTCAAGAAACCCTCCTGTCTCGGACTCCCAGAGTGCCAGGACTACAGGCATGAGCCACCGTGCCAGCTAGCAATGTGGCTTTTCTTTCTTTTTTTTTTTTTTAAAGATGGGGTTTTACCATGATGGCCAGGCTGGTCTTGAACTCCTGACCTCAGGTGATCTACCCACCTTGGCCTCCCAAAGTGCCAGGACTACAGGCATGAGCCGCTGTGCCCGGCCGCAATCTGGCTTTTATAGTATGATCTTGCTCTTGCTCCTCCATTCGCTACACAGCAGACACACAAGTCTCATTATGGTTGTAATCAGTAAAGCCGTCCCAAGGCTTGCTGTGCTTTGGGATCCTGCTTGCATTTGTTTATGTGGCCCATCAGGCCCTGCGTGGTTGAGCTCTGGACAGTCCTTCCAGGTACATCGTTGGCTTGTTCATCACAAAAACCACCCTCCCTCCCGTTTGGCCTTCACACATGCCCTTGCTTGTGCCTGGGCATGCTCTCCAACATCGCGCCTCCAGGAAGCCTTCTCTCCCATGCTTGTACTGTGGCTGTCTCTCCCCACAGACCCAGGGCACTATGAGGGCAAGGGCTGCTGATCACTGCTGCCAGCCAGTGTAGAGCATGGCTTGTCTTTCCTCCCAGGGCCATGTTTCTGGCAATTTTCTTTTTTAAATATATATATATATACACGTATATATATATTTAAAAGTGTGTGTGTGTGTGTGTGTGTGTGTGTGTGTGTGTGTATTTCTTTTTTTTAAGACTGGATTTCGCTCTGTCACCCAGGCTGAAGTGCAATGGCACAATCATGGCTCACGGCTCACTGTAGCCTCTGCTTCCTGGGCTCAAGCAGTCCTCCCGCCTCAGCCTCCTGAGTAGCTGGGACTATGGGACTACAGGGGCACGCCACCTGGCCTCAAGCAATCTGCCTACCTTGGCCTCCCAAAGTGTTGGGATTACAGGAATTAGCCACTGCTCCTCGCCAATTAAATTTTTTTTTTTTTTTAGAGATGGGGTTTCACCATGTTGGCCAGGATGGTCTCGATCTCCTGACCTTGTGATCCTCCTGCCTCGGCCTCCCAAAGTGCTGGGATTACAGGCGTGAGCCACCGTGCCCGGCCTAAAAAAATTTTTTTTTGAGACAGTCTCACTCTGTCACTTAGGCTGGAGTGCAGTGGTGCAATCATGGCTCAGTGCAACCTCACCATCTTGGGTCCAAGTGATCCTCTTGCCTCAGCCTCCTGAGTAGCTAAGACTACACGTGGGCATCACCACACTGCACTAATTTTTATTTTTATTGTTTATTTATTTATTTATTTTTTGAGACTGAGTTTCGCTCTTATTACCCAGGCTGGAGTGCAATGGTGCGATCTCGGCTCACCACAACCTCCGCCTCCTGGGTTCAACCAATTCTCTTGCCTCAGCCTCCTGAGTAGCTGGGACTACAGGCGCGTGCCACCATGCCCAGCTAATTTTTGTGTTTTTAGTAGAGACGGGATTTCACCATGTTGACCAGGATGGTCTCTATCTCTTGACCTTGTGATCCACCCGCCTCAGCCTCCCAAAGTGCTGGGATTATGGGCGTGAGCCACTGCGCCTGTCCTATTTTTTATTTTTTTAATTAATTAATTTTTTTTTTATATAAAGACGGGGTTTCACCATTTGGTCAGGCTGGTCTTGAGCTCCTGACCTCAGGTGATTCACCCGGCCTGGCCTCCAAAGTGCTTGGATTACAGGCATGAGCCACCACGCCCAGCTAATTTTTATTTTTTATAGAGACGGGGTTGTTGCCCAGGCTGGTCTCAAACTCTTGGGCTCAAATGATTCTCCTGCCTTGGCCCCACAAAGTGCTAGGATTACAGCTGTCAGCCACCAGGCCTGGTTTCTTCTGGCAATTTCTATTCAGGCTCTTGGTGGTTTCTGATTGCCTTTCTTTGAGCTGCTTTATTGTGAAGGGAAAAAGGTGGTAGGGCTAGTGATTGGGAGTGGGGGCAAGGGTCAACCCTGGCCACAGAGAGTGTTGGCAGACATTTTGGGAGGCCTAGGTGGGTGGGTCACTTGAAGTCAGGAGTTCGAGACCAGCCTGGCCAACATAGTGAAACCCTGTCTCTAAACTACAAAAATTAGCAGGGCGTTGTGGTGTGCGCCTGTAATCCCAGCTACTCAGGAGGCTGAGGCAGGAGAATGGCTTGAACCGGGGAGGTGGAGGTTGCAGTGAGCCAAGATTACATCGTTGCATTCTAGCCTGGTTGACAGAGAGAGACTATGTCTCAAAAACAAAAAAGTGTCAAGGTCTTTTCAGCCTTGTGGGGCCATAAATCTGTCTGTCTATTCACTGGGAGCCCTCTGTGTGCAAGGCTCCATGCGAGGTGTTGAGGAGGTCAAGGTGACACACAGGGAAAGCTGGGATCCAGGCCAGACCCTGCCTAGGGGTCAGAGCTGAAGGAGGGGTGATAATCTAGTGTGAGGGACTTGGACATCTTCAAGAGGAAGTCACAATTGATCTGAACCTTGAAGGTTAGGTGAGCTGGGAAGAAAAGGAAGGGCATTTCAGGTAGAGGTGACAGCAGAAGGAGGAGAGCCTGGGGCACCTACCAGGAATGGTAGAAGTGGTTTGGCCGGAGTTCAGAGAGCTCGGAACCACACCTCCAGAGGGTAGGTGCCTTGGGAATGGGAGGCATTGCAAGGCTTTGGGCAGAGCGTGACTTGATTAGGGTTGTACTTTAAGGCTAATGCTGCAGTGGTGTAGAATATGGGTTGGAAGGGAGAGACTGAAGATGTAGTAGATGATCATCAGCAATCCAGGCACATAGAGCAGCAGTAAGAATGGATGGTGAAACAAAAGGACCTTCCTTGGTGGACTCCACAGGGATAGTGCCACCAGGACAGGTGTCTAGCCCAATGGCAGGCATGTAGCGGGTGTCCAGTGAATACTTTTCGGGAAAATAAATGTGAAGATACCATCAATGATGAACAACTAGTGACAGCCAGTGACAACCCAGAGTGCCTGAGGTTAGGAGCCTGGGCAGCTTGAGGAGAATGGGGAACCCAGGAAGAGGAGCAGGTCGGGTCAGGCCTGGTGAAGGGTGGGAGTAGCTTGACTTGGAGGTACATGGCGCATGGCCTGGCACACGGGCCCGGTATGGGAGCCCAGGGGCTGTCTCTGTACATTGGGGCTGGGTTTAAGGTTTCTGTGCTCTGGGCCTGCCACCCTGTGTTCTCGGAAAGGTTCTAGCCCTTTGGCCACCACTTCTACCTTTCTAGAAGTCTTGCCCAAGGACACCTACTAATACTACTGTCTCATGTTAATAATAATAGCTGATTTATTGAGCACTTACTGTGTTCCAAGTGCTTCTCTGTCTCATTTGAACTTATCCTGTATGTTAGGTCTTATCTATCATCTTAGTTTTTCAGTTGAGGAAACTGAAATACACACAGCTGTTAAGCTGTGGGGTTAGGATTGAACCCAGTTGGCTGGCTCCAGAGCCCTTGTTCATAGCCTCTCTGTCATTCTCATCCTGGTGAGAGTGAGCTAGCCACTTCCCACAGAGGGAAGGAGGCCTGAGTTGTTCCTAATACTGGAGGAAACCTGCCTCCATCAAGTACTTGGGGATTGAAGAGCAGCTTCCATGTAATATTTGAGAGTTGGAAAGGATCTTAGAGATGTCTGGTTCATTTTACAGGCCAGAAGCTAGGGCTCAGAGCATTTGCAAGCCAGCTCTGGGTGACATGGTTGATGGCAGTTAAATGACCTTCCACCGTGCGACATGCCATCGTGCGACATGCCATCGTGCATGTTCCTGTGCCTGTGGGAACTGGCTATCTCGGCTGGTGGGTGCCTCACCCTACCCTGTCTTCCCCCTCGACATCATTCTCCTTTCTTCTCATCCTCCTCCAGATTGACAAGTATCTCTATGCCATGCGGCTCTCCGATGAAACTCTCATAGATATCATGACTCGCTTCAAGACGGAGATGAAGAATGGCCTCTCCCGGGATTTTAATCCAACAGCCACGGTCAAGATGTTGCCAACATTTGTAAGGTCCATTCCCGATGGCTCTGGTAAGTCTCTCACCCAGAGATTGAACTCTGAGAGCTGAATGCTCTGTGAAATCTTCCTTCTAACTTCATTTGTTCATACATTTGCTCATTCATTCACCATTCCATCAGTCTGTTCTCCCATTCATCCACTGATCCATCCATCCATCCATCCATCCGTCCATCCATCCATCCATCCATCCATCCATCCATCCATCCATCCGTCTATCTGGTATGTGTCTACTGAGTATCTACCACATGCTAGGCACTGGGGATACCATGGTTGGATAAGGCTGACCTGCTCTCATCGACTTTACTGTCTAGTGGCTTGTGATACTTTAGAAAGCGTAGTGCTGATGAGTCTCACAGATGCTGTGTGGGTTGCTCTTACGTCTTCATGTTCTATGAAGAACTCCAGAACAAAGGAAAGGCTCATTTTAGGGAAATCGCTCCATCAGGGCATCAATGCTTCCCTCTCTTCTTACCCCAGATAATAGCAATCCTAGTGGACAGGTGGGTCTCAGACTTAGAGGGGGAAATTCCAGTCTCCATTTGGACACATTTCACAGATGCAGAATTGAGGCAGCCCCCAAAACAAAGAAATAGAAAGGGGAGGTAGAATTGAAAGAAAAATTTTATCCTTTTGCTCTGTCTCCTGTGGCTCATGCCCTGCAGTGGGGCTTTGGGGGAGGGGTCCCTGAGGACTGTCTATCTCCTCCCCAGAGGAGTGGCATCAGCCCCTGCACGTGGCTGAGTGGAGACTGGGAGGGTGCAGTCTGGCCTGCTCAGTGGAAGCTGTTCTCCCTGGTGGACTGCAGTTACTGGTTTGTAGAGGCGAGTGCTGTGCTCGCTCCAATGTGGTGCCCTCACGGGAATCCCCTGTGAGCTGTGTTCTGTGCTCTAGGGTGGGGCTCACCTGCTCTAGGCAGCAGAGGGAGGGAGAGCAGGAGGAAGTCAGGTTTCTCATTGGGTTGTGAGTGCACACCCAGTGAGTACAGGCTTCACACACCCCTGCGATTTCTTCCCTGCTCTCGAGGCTCTTATTTAAAGGAGTGATTTGGGGCATCTTGTATGCAGCCTGCATAATGGACACCAGGAAAACTGCAGCTGTTGCAGCGGACAGTCTTGAAAGATGGGCAAGTGGGAGTAGACTGCTTGCAGCAGGAAAGACCTCTGCCCTCTCTGCCTGCAGTCATCCTGAATGAGATTTGGGCATTGATAAAAAGGGCATGTACTGTTTACTGTGGCCATGGATGGAGTCTACTTCTTGCTCACATATTAGCATGTATATCTCTGATGTTTCTTTGGCTGTTTAAAAGCCTACTTCACCTCTGTCCTTTTGTTTAGATGTTGATTACTTGCACCTACTTTTAGCTTTTTAAGAACTACTAAAGAGATTCTGGCCGACAGTGATTAGACTGTGGTCTGCCCTTGGTGTGTTCTCTTATCTCTGGCTGGCGAAGAAAGACCTTTATAGTTCGCTTTTGCTTTTTCCCAGCCATGGATGTCACCTACAGCCAAGAGCATTGGAACCTTTCCAGGATGAGGAGAGCTCTGTAGCAGAGGCATGGCTCTGACTGCTTTCAGCTGAGAGAATAGGAAGGAGGGGGGAGGGGAGGTGGGTATGGGCAGCGCCTGGGAGAGCACCTGCTTTGGCTTTTCTGGGAGAGCTCAGAAGGATACCTGATCCCTGGCAAGGCACCTGGCCCTGTGTGACTGGCCCAGGGCAGACACGGGAGGAGGAGACGTTTCGCCTCCTTCCCCCTGAGCCCTGCTCTCAAGCCAGCCAGTGTCCCAGGGCCCTATGTCAGCAGGGGTGCTCTCCCTCTTTCCTTCACAAACCATTTCCAGGATTGAGAGTCCCAAAATGTGATGCCAGTGCAGTAGAAATCCAGCCATTCGCCATATTGGCTACTCCTCCAAAAAAGGCTCAGAACTCATACTCATTTGTGAAATTTATTTTTCACCCCATTTTAGAGATTCATAGAAATGGTACCCGCTGTTTCAAATATTTATGGGTGGGTTCAGTTCATGTGCCCCAGAACCCACACTTCCCTTGGAATGGTCCCTACAGCCCCGCAAAGACATTGCTGTTGATGCTAAGGACTTGGATACCCAGCCCCACCCAGTCCATTCCCTGCCCCTTTGTGTTCTGCACACTTCTGGCTTCCGTCTTCACCTCCCCCTGCCTCCTGGCTCCTTTATCATTGAAGAATCTGGAGATCCCCGGAGTAATCAGAATTTGGGTCTCCTTAATAGTAAATCCATAGTGCTGTTCCCTTTTTGAAATGTTAATCACTGATTTACCTGTAGTAATTAGCGACAGAATTAGTGGTAATCCCAAACCCCAGAGGGATAAATTGGCGCTCACCATGGTGGAGAGATGCCTGAGTGGTGATGTGATTTCCAAGGCAAATGAAGAAAACAAGCTTTTCCTTTCTCACTGACCTCCACCCTAGTCGACCAGACGCAGAGTTTTGGAACTCAACTGATTTTTCAGAAGCATTTCTGAAAACGTATCTGATACATACATTTTGATACCTATCAGCCCATTTTTAATTAATTTTCCCCCTTTGAACACTTTTTTTATAGGCAGTGAGGTTTTTTGTTTTTGTTATTTTGTAGAGGTAGGGTTTTGCCATGTTGCCCGGGCTGATCTCGAACTCCTAGACTCAAGTGATCCTTTTACCTCCCAAAGTGCTGGGATTACAGGTGTGAGCCACCACGCCTGGCTGAAGCCTTTTAACATTGGTGATTTGGTTAAATAGAATTCCCTCTTCAAAGCTACTGTAGGGGGCAAGGGAAAACTTCCCCTTTGCCCTCTGAAGCCTTTGCTGAAAAATCAACTCATAAAAGGCAGATTAGTAGGAGAAAGGGCATACACATTTATCAACATGCATGGGGGAGAATCACAGAGTGATGACCCTCAAGTATCCCAATGGGGCCCAGATACTTATGTTTCCTCTTTTCAAAGGGGAGGCAGGAGTCAGGGAACAATAAATGTTTACTGGGGAGAATGAAGGGATCAGGGAATAGAGATTAGCCAGTACCAGTTCTCTTTGGAAATTGAATGAGAGACAGACATCTTTTTTTTTTTTTTGGATGAAATCTTGCTCTCTTGCCCAGGTTAGAGTGCAGCGGTGCAATCTCGGCTCACTGCAACCTCTGCCTCCCTGTTCAAGCAATTCTCCCACCTCAGCCTCCTGAGTAGCTGGGATTACAGGCGCCCAGCACCACACCCAGCTAATTTTTGTATTTTTAGTAGAGATGGGGTTTCACCATGTTGGTTCAGCTGGTCTGGAATTCCTGACCTCATGATCTGCCCGCCTCAGCCTCCCAAAGTGCTGGGATTACAGGCGTGAGCCACCGCGCCCAGCCTAGGGTCCATGGACCTTTAAAAAGGTCCATTCAGGTGTGGTCACATTCTTCAGTCTTCTTTTCTGCAGTAGATTATGAGATAACAGGGAGGGTAAGGGCAGAGTTCTCCCTGGAGGGTCTGTGGGGTCTTTATGTAGATAGGAGAAAAGCGTCTTCCAGAATCTGTTGATCTTTAAGATTAGAGCCTTTAGTTCAAAATACTCATCATACCAGGGAGCCATATTCTGGGGTGAAATATTTTGGTTTCCCTCACTACCCAGTCTCTTGGGAACTGCTGTCCCTCTGTGTCCAGCCTTCCCCATTCTTGAAATGTCCCTTTTTTCTCTTTTTCTCATTTATCCCTCAGGATTAAATATATGTGCTAATTAGCGTATTTGGAGGCTAAATAGCATTGGGTATTTCTTGGTTTCGGCTTCATTGTTCCTAGCACAGTCTTTACCCAAAAGAGAAGTTTTCACCCAAAGGAGAAGTAAAAAAAATATTTGCTAGAAGCTTGAATGTGCCATTATCTTTTTATCTTTTTTTCACGCAAAACAGAGCCATTTACAGTGTAGTCACGATTATTTTGGGACCCTAAATATTCATAGTACTACTTTCCAGTCAACAGAAGAAAAATATTTACCTTCTCTTCTAGCGGCATTTGGGCTGTTTTCTTTTTTTTTTTTTTTTTTTTGAGACAGAGTCTCTGTCGCTGGAGTGCAGTGGTGCGATCTTGGCTCACTGCAACCTCCGCCTCCTGGGTTCAAGAGATTCTCCTGCCTCAGCCTTCCGGGTAGCTGGGACTACAGGTGTGTGCCATCACGCCCAGCTAATTTTTATATGTTTAGTAGAGACAGGGTTTTCCCATGTTGGCCAGAATGGTCTTGATCTCTTCACCTCACGATCCGCCTGCCTCGGCCTCCCAAAGTACTGGGACTACAGGCGTGAGCCACCGCACCCGGCCTGTCTTAGTTTTCTTATATGGAAAGATTGTTGGGTTATCTCAGATATTCCTCTCCATCTGTGAAACCTCCTGAGTGTCTCGTGTTCCCGTCAGGTTTTTGATGAAGGCGTGGAGTTCCCATCAGGTAGCTGGATTGTAGATGGTCAGGAATGCCTTCGTATCTCATGTACAGAATTAATTCACTGAGGCTGGGCATGGTGGCTCACACCTGTAATCCCAGCATTGTGGGAGGCTGAGGTGGGCAGATCACCTGAGGCCAGGAATTCAAGATTGGCCTGGCCAATATGGCGAAGCCCCACCTCTACTAAAAATACAAAAATTAGCTGGGCATGGTGACAGGCGCCTGTAATCTTAGCACCTGGGAGGCTGAGGCATGAGAATCACTTTGAGCCCAGGAGGCAGAAGTTGCAGTGAGCCAAGATTGTGCCACTGCACTCCAGCCTGGGCGACAGAGACTCCATCTCAAAAAAAAAAAAAGTCAATTCATTGAGCTAGACTCAGGCAGGCATTTCCTGCAGGCAGAGTTTTTGCTTGCCCTGTATTCCAGCACAGGCTGGACTCGGGACACATCTGTCCTGTGTTTGTTTTCCATTATTTGCTGGTAATAATGGCTGTCATTAGAAAGTGGAGAATTGCCAGTGGCCCTTTAGATGTTTTGCTTAATGGGCCTTCTCTTGAAGAGCAGTTCTCGCAGCTTCAGTGGAAATGGGAAGTGTGGGCATAGGTCACAAGTAGGAGGCCCCAGTAGCAGGAAAGAAGGTTTGAGACCAAAGATTGAAAGAGTAAGTTGGGAAGAAACCTACTAATGCAGAAAGAGGCTGAACTTGTAGCCAAAGAAAAAAGGAAATAAAAATCTAGAACACTGCATCAGTTTCTGAGTTTGCCACTCCTGACCTGTGTGACCTTGGAGAAGCCACTTAACTTCTGAGCCTCCATTTCTGCATGTGTAAAATAGCCACGGTAATCCCGGTCCCACCTATCTCACCAAGCTGTCACCAGGGTCAAATGAGAGCCTTCAGAAAACTGCAAACCACCATGAGTTCCGGTGGGTCATCGTCATCCTCATCACTATTGTGATTTAATAACTGGCTTTGTAAGAATTCCTTGGGAAAGTCTTTCGTAACTAATGGAGCCAGTCCAGGGACCCCACCCAGCAGGCCTAAATGTGTACGCTGAGCCCCTGCAGGAAGCGGAGGTTTTCAGGATTCACTGGCATCTCTGTGATGTTACAGGAGGAGGAGGCAGAGAAAAGGTGCAAACCAAGGCAGGCTGTCTCACCCCCACCCCTGAGCTAGCCACACAAGATGTGGGTGAGCCCGCAGGCTGCAACTCCAGTCTCTGCAAGGCGGTGACTGGACACGACAGCCCTGAATCAGAGCCAACCCGAGGTAAAAGGGACTGATAGACAGGGTGCAGTGGCTCACACCTGTAATCCCAGCACTTTGGGAGGCTGAGGTGGGCGGATCACAAGGTCAGGAGTTTGAGATCAGCCTGGCCAATGTAGTGAAACCCCATCTCTACTAAAAAAAATACAAAACTTAGCTGGGCATGGTGGCACATGCCTGTAGTCCCAGCTACTGGGGAGGCTGAGGCAGAAGAATTGCTTGAACTTGGGAGGCAGAGGTTGTGGTGAGCCAAGATTGCGCCACTGCACTCCAGCCTGGGCAACAGAGCTAGACTCTGTCTCAAAAAAACAAAAAAAATACAGAAAGAACTGATAGGTCCCTTTTGTTATGGTGGGCAAGTGGGTATTTGTGGGATTCATTCTCTGACAAAGAATATTGAACTTGGGAGCCTTCTGGTTGTAGCCGAAAGAAATCTAACTCAAATTCGTTTAAGAAAAAAGGAGAATTCTAGTTTCTTGTAGCTGGGAAGTCTGGCTGTGAGTTGACTTCTGTGTCTAGGGATTCATCTGTCTTAGTCGTTCAGTCAGCTCCTTTCCTCTGTGTTGGCTTCTTTTTGTCTCCGCTTACAGGTAGAGACGGCCCCTGCAGCTCTAGGCCGATGCCTCCCCTTACAGCCAGCTATCTCTGTGCAAAGAGCAGGCCTTGCTCCCCATGGGACCAGTGATGTTCTTGGAGAGGGCTGTGATTGGCTGACTTGGGTCATGTGTCCATCCTGAACCAATCACAATGGATAGGATGGGTGACTTGGGAGGCCCTGGATCCCATGCCTGGATCACACATTGGTCCCCCTGGAGCTAGAGCAGGGATTCAGTCCCACTTCTAACCTCATAGGTGAAAAATGGGAGCGTAGTTATCTAAAGAGATGCTAGACATCCAGCAAATTTATCAGTAATCTTGTTGTCCTTAACAGACATCATTCCTCAGTGTCTTTTGCCCAGCAGAGTATAGGACCAAATGGACCATGCATTTGGTGCAGCCATTTCTCACTGAGCTAGCAGCAGACACTCACTGCCTGCCTGCCACCTGTAAGGCACAGTACTCAGTGGAGGGAGGTAAGCCTGCTAAATCGCCTTTGCTTTCAAGTTGCTTGTCATCCAGCTGATGAAGATAAGACATATACACATAAAAATAATGAGCATCATGGCTGGGCACAGTGGCTCATACCTGTAATCGCAGAACTTTGGGAGGCCAGGGCGGGTCAATCACTTGAGGTCAGGAGTTCAAGACAAGCCTGGCCAACATGGTGAAACCTCGTCTCTACTAAAACAAAAATTAGCTAGGTGTGGTGGCACATGCTTGTAATCCCAGCTACTTGGGTAGCTGAGGTGGGAGGATTGCCTGAACCTGGGAGTGGGAGGTTGCAATGAGCCAAGATTGTACCACTGCACTCCAGTCTGGGTGACAGAGTAAGACTCTGTGTCAAAAAAAAAAAAACCATGCACACACACACACACACACACACACAATGAGCATCGCAATATTTGCCAAGTATAAGGAATAAGGGGAGGGAGGGGTCACCCTGGCCTTGCCACAGGTGTGACCATGAGTGAGCCATTCAGCGAGTTTGGCTAGAGCTTCCTTATCTATAAACTAATAGGTACAACTACTACTTTTAGCAACCACAAAGCACACTGTCAAATGGAACCAGGGTCACTGCTCAGGGGAAGGATTAGGAGCTGAGAGAGACCCCTTGTGAGTACCTTCAGGGGCTGTTTATCCAGGCCACCCTCAAATCTATGACTTCCATTTACAAGTGTGTGAAGTGTCCAATATTTAGTGTTGTTCTGGCATCTCACGCCACCCTTTCTTCTCTGACCCTAATTCCTGGGGACCCTGCTGGCCTGTGCTTGTTAAAGAAAGGAGCCATGAGGCTGGGCACGATGGCTCAAGCCTTTAATCCCGGCACTTTGGAAGGCCAAGGCCAGAGGATCTCCTGAGCCCAGGAGTTCCAGACCAGCCTGGGCAACATGATGAAACCCTGTCTCTACAAAAAATACCAAAATTAGCCAGGTGTGGTGGCCCATGCCTGTACTCCCAGCTACTTGGGGGACTGAGGTGGGAGGCTTGCTTGAGCCTGGGAGGCAGAGGTTGCAGTGAACTGAGATTGTGTCACCTGTAGTCTTAGCTACTCGGGAGGCTGAGGCAGGAGAATTGGTTAAACCTGGGAGGTGGACGTTGTAGTGAGCCAAGATTGCACCACTGCACTCCAGCCTGGGCGACAGAGTGAGAATTCAATTTTTTAACCTAGTGGTAAAGTACTATTGGAGTTAGGATTCCAGTGGAAGCCCAAAGAAAATCCTATATTGATTTATACAGTGCCGCAAAGTCAGGGTCAGAATTTTTACCAAATCTATGAGAATGCTTCCCAGCATTCTCCCTTGTTCTCTTTCTTTTGGACCACAAATAATTTAAAACCAGTGGCTTCATGTGATGTATACATGTAATGGAATATAATCGGTTCATAAAAAGGAATGAAGTACTGATCCATGCTACAGCATAGATGAGCCTTGAAAACCTTATGCCGGGTGAAAGCCAGACACAAAGGACCTACTATTGTATGATTCCATTTCTATCAAATGTCTGGAATAGGGGCATCTGTAGAGACAGAAAGTACATTAGTGGTTTCTGGGGAATAGGGAGGTTGGGAGGAAATGGTGAATGGTTGTTAATGGGTATGGAATTTCTTTTGGGGTGATGAAAATTTTCTAAAATTAGGTAGTGGTGATGGTTGCACAACTCTAAATATGCTGAAAACCACTGAATTTTTCACTTTAAAGTAGGTAAAAATTGTATGCTATGTTAATTATATCTCAATAAAGCTGTCATTAAAAAAAAATAAAACCAACCAATGTGTGAAATAATAAGACATTTACATGTTGGTCTCTACTCCTAGTCTCTAGCATTTAGCTTCTAAAACCTTTGCAATTTCCTGAGTGATAGATGTGCTAGGAGAATCCCAGAGTTCCTAAATTCCTTGGAATTTCCTGGGTGATAAGAAAGTGTCTTTTGTTCCTTGGTGGGCCCCTGGATAGCCTCAGGATGGGTGCTGGTTGCCAGGGGAACCAACCATGTGATCAGAGGGTTGCTCTCAGCCCCAACCCCCATGCCGCCTCCAGGGAGGGAGAGAGCCAGAAAGTTGAGCGAATAAACCAATGGTCAATTATTTAGTCGGTCATGACTGTGTGATGGTGCTTCCATAAAAACCTAGAATAGGCCAGGTATGATGGCGTATGCCTGTAATCCCAGAACTTTAGGAGGCCCAGGCAGGTGGGTCGCCTGAGCCTAAGAGTTTAAGACTAGCCTGGGCAACATGGGTGAAACTCTGTTACTGCACAAAATACAAAAGAAGTTGGCTGAGGGTGCCTATAGTTCCAGCTACTAGGGAGGCTGACGTGGGAGGATCCCTTGGGCTTTGGAGGCTGAGGCTGCAGTGAGCCGTGATCATGCCACTGCACTTCAGCCTGGGTAACAGAGTGAGACCCTGTTTCAAAGAACAAACAAAACCAAAAATAAGCAAAAAGAAAAAAGCCTAAAATGACTGAGTTCTGGCAGCTTCTTGCTAGCTGAACACATGGAGGTTCCTAGGTGGCACATCTGGAGAGGGCATGGAAGCTCCTGCCCTTTCTCCCATATCTGTATTTATTGTAATATCCTTTATAGTAAATATGTAAATGTAAGTGAAGTGTTTTTTCTGAGTTCTGTGAGCTGCTTTAGCAAACTAATGGAACCCAAGGAGGGTTTTGTGGGAACCCCAATTTACAGTAGTCAGCCAGAAGCACAGGCCACACCTTGTGCTTGTGACTGGTGTCTGAAGTTGGGGGAGGACAGCTCTTGTGACCGAGCCCTCAACCTGTGGGATCTGATGCTATCTCCAGGTAGCTAATGAAAGAATTGAATTAGAGAACATGGAGCTGGTGTTCACTGGAGAGTTCACTGCAGAATTGCTTGCTTGGTGTGGGAGGAAAAACCCACATGCATCCAGGGTCGCAGGTGTGTTCTGTGTTGTGGTAAGCAAAGGAAAAACACACTCTGGTTTTCCCTCTGTGTGTATTTCACATGATGGCATAACTGCTTTGTGCTTAATGAATGACAAGCAGAGGTGCTGTATTAGTCCATTCTCATACTGCCGTAAAGAACTGCCCAAGACTGGGTAATTTATAAAGGAAAGAAGTTTAGTTGACTCACAGTTCAACATGGCTGAGGAGGCCTCAGGAAACTTACAGTCATGGTGGAAGGAGAAGCAAGGCACCTTCTTCACAAGGCGGCAGGAAGGAGAAGTGCTGAGCAAAGAGGGAAGAGCTTTTTATAAAACCGTCAGCTCGCTATCACCAGTACAGCATGGGGGAAACCACCTCCATGATTAAATTACCTCCACCTGGTCTCTTTCTTGATACGTGGGGATTATGGGGGTTACAACTCAAGATGAGATTTGGGTGGGGACACAAAGCCTAACCATATCAGGTGCCTTCAATGAATGAATGAACCACCAGCCCTTGTGACCAGGCAGCTACCAAGCATTTGCTCAGCTGTCCTGGGTGCCAAGGACAGAGAATCCCAAGTTGTGGCCTTTCCCTCAAGGAACTTGAGAAAGAAGACAGGAACAGTGACATTCAATGTGAAAATTCCTTGGTTTATTTATTAATTCCTTTATACCTTCATTAATTCCACAAGTGTGTGTTCAGTTTTTACCTATGTTCTAGACACCATTGTAAGTTCCAGAAATATAGCAATGTGTCAGAGCTTATAGCTTGGTAGAATCAAATATACAGATAAGTCAGCTTTATAAAAGAGAACTCTTTTTGTTAAAAACAAAAAGCAAACCTTATTTTGTGTTAAAAATAAAAAGCTCAAGGGACCCAGAATAGCCAAAGCAATCATGATAAAGGAGAACAAAGTTGAAGGGGTTTCACTGCCAATTTCAAAATTTACAGCAAAGCTACAGTAATCAAGACATGGTAGTACTGGCATGAATGTAGACATGTAGACTAATGGAACAGAATGGAGAGATCAGAACTAAATGCATACAGGCTGAGCGCGGTGGCTCACGTCTGTGATCCCAGCACTTTGGGAAGCCAAGGTGGGTGGATCACCTGAGGTCAGGAATTCGAGAACAGCCTAGCCAGCATGGTGAAACTCTGTCTTTACTACAAATACAAAAAATTAGCTGGTTATGGTGGCATATGCCTGTAATCCTACTTACATGGGAGGCTGAGGCATGAGGATCGCTTGTGATTTTTGACAAGAGTGCTAGGACTATTCAGTGAGGGAAAGAATAGTCTTTTCAGGAAATGGTGCTGGGACACTGGATATCCACATGCAAAATAATGAAGTTGGTCCTACACCTTATGCCATGTACAAAATTAACTTGAAATGGATCAAATACCTAAATGTAGGAGCTAAAACTAATAAAATTCTTAGAACGAAATATAGGTGTGAATCTTTGTAACCTTGGATTTGGCAATAGAGTCTTAGCTACAACTTTGAAAGCACAAACAATTAAAAAAAAATAGATAAAATTGGACTTCATCGAAATTTAAAACTTGGCCAGGCATGGTGGCTCATACCTGTAATCCCAGCACTTTGGGAGGCCAAGCAAGAGGATCACTTGAACCAAGGTGTTTGAGACCAGCTTGGGCAAAATAGTGAGACCTTGTCACTACAAAAAATTAGCCAAGTGTGGTCGTATGCCTGTAGTCCCAGCTACTCAGGAGCTGAGCATGGAGGACTCCTTGAGTCTAGGAGGTCAAGGGTGCAGCGAGCCATGATTGCGCCATTATACTCCAGCCTCGGCAACAGAGCGAGGCCCTGGTTCAAACACAACAACAACAGCAACAAAAACAAAAACGTTTGTGCTTCAAAGGATACCATAAAAAAAAGGAAAGACAATCCACAGAATGGGAGAAAATATTTGCCAGTCGTATGTCTGATAAATGATTTATATCTAGAACATAAAAAGAATTTTTTTTTTTTTTGAGATGGAGTGTCGCACTGTCGCCCAGGCTGTAGTGCAGTGGTGTGATCTCGGCTCACTGCAACCTCCGCCTCCTGGGTTCAAGCAGTTCTCCTGCTTCAGCCTCCCGAGTAGCTGGGACTACAGGCATGTGCCACCGTGCCCAGCTAAGTTTTGTTTTTTGGTTTTGTTTTTTTTTAAAAGATGGGGTTTCACCATATTGGTCAGGCTGGTCTCGAACTCCTGACCTCAGGTGATCTGCCCGCCTTAGCCTCCCAAAGTGCTGGGATTACAGGCGTGAGCCACTGTGCCCAGCTTTTTTTTTTTTTTTTAATTTTTAGTAGAGACAGGGTTTCACCATGTTTGCCTGGATGGTCTTGATCTCCTGACCTTGTGATCCGCCTGCCTCAGCCTCCCAAAGTGTTGGGATTACAGGCGTGAGCCCCCCATGCCTGGCCCAAAAAAAGACCATTTACAACTCAACGCATAAAAGACAAGGCCAGGAGTGGTGGCTCACACCTGTAATCCCAACATTTTGGGAGCCACGGTGGGCAGATCATGAGGTCAGGAGTTCAAGACCAGCCTGACCAACATGGCAATAACCCATTTCTACTAAAAATGTAAACATTAACCAGGCATGGTGGTGTACACCTGTAATCCTAGCTACTCAATAGGCTGAGGCAGGAGAATCACTTGAACCTGGGAGGCCAAGGTTGCAGTGAGCTGAGATGCCACCACTGAACTCCAGCCTGGGCTACAGAGCAAGACTCCATCTCAAAAAAAAAAAAAAAAGACAAATAAGCCAAGTGTTTAAAATGGGCAAAGGATCTGAATAGACATTTCTCCAAATGTCCAGTAAGCACACAGAAATGTACTCAACATCATTAGTCATCAGGGAAATGCAAATTGATAAAAAGTCAGACAGTAATAAATGTTGAAGACATGGAGAATTGGAAACTTCATACATTACTGGTAAGAATGTAAAATGGTGCAGCTGCTTTGAAGAAGGGTGGTAATTCTTTGAAAAGTTCAACATGGGTTACCATTTGACGGTGATTTTAGGTCTAGGTATATACCCAAGAGAAATGGAAACATGTCTTCACAAAAACTTGGGCACAAATATTGATAGTAGTGTTATTCATAATAGCCAAAAGGTGGAAACAAACCAAATGTCTATCAATAGACAAATGAATAAATAAAATGTGTTATATCCATAGAGTTTAACAGTCAGCCATTAAAAGGGATAAAGTCTGATATGCACTATAACATGATGAACCTTAAAAACATTTTGCTAAACATTTGACTGAAATGAGCCAGTCATGCAAGGTCATATACTGTATGATTTCTTTTCTTCTTTGTTTTTTTGAGACAGGATCTCACTCTGTCGCCCAGGCTGGAGTGCAGTGGCGTGATGTCAGCTCACTGCATCCTCAGCGCCCCCAGGGCTCAAGTGATTCTCCTACCTCAGTCTCTGAGTAGCCGGGATTACAGGCAAATACCACCATGCCCGTCTAATCATTTTTTGTATTTTTGGTAGAGACAGGGCTTTGCTCTGTTGCTGAGGTTGGTCTCAAACTCCTGAGCTCAAGTAATCACTGGCCTCAGCCTCCCAAAGTGCTGGGATTACAGGTGTGAGCCACTGCGCCCAGCCACTGTATGATTTCATTGATGTGAAATGTCCAGAATAGGTAAATCTATAGCAACAGAAAATAGATTAGTGGTTGCCTAGGGCTGGAGGAGGATGAGGGGCTTGGGAGGTGATAGTTAAAGGGTACAGGGTTTCGTTTTGAAATAATGAAAATATTCTAAAATTGGCTGTGGTAATGGTTGCATAACTCAGAATATACTAAAAACCATTGAATTGTATACTTTAAATGGGTTAATTATATGGTATGTGAATTAAATTTCAATAATGCTATTATGTAAGATATAATAAAGATCTTTCCTTACCTAGGAAAAGGAGATACCCCACTGCTATAGGATTGAGGGCTTGGTGGATCATGTGCTCTGGAAGGCAGAGGTGGCTGTCACCCCTGCTGTGATAGATACTAGGACAGTGGGGATGTCACTGTAGCATCACAAGTGAAACAGAGCTTAACTGATTTTTCTGGGAGCATTGTGAGGGTAACTAATAAGATGAAGGGTAGAGAGTGTTTGGTTGTGGTTTGTGTCACCTGTAATCCCAGCTACTCAGGAGGCTAAGACAGAAGAATCACTTGAACCGGGGAGGCAGAGGTTACAGCGAGCCGAGATCATGCCGCTACACTCCAGCCTGGGCAACAAGAATGAAGCTCTTTCTCAAAAAAAAAAGGATGAAATTTTGTTGGGGACAGGGTGGCTCATACCTGCCTGTAGTCCCAGCTACTTGAGAGGCTAAAGAGGGAAGATCTCTGGGGCCCAGGAGCTTGAGACTGCAGTGAGCTTTGATCATACCACTGTACTGTAGCCCAGGTGACAGAGCAAGACTCTGTCTCTATTAATTAAAAAAAAAAAAAAAAAAAAAAAGTAAAGTTCTTAAAGTATGGATGAACCTTGAAAACATTATGCTAAGAGGAATAAGCCGGTCACAAAAGGACAAATACTGTGTGATTCTTTTTGTATGAATTACCCAGAATAGGCAAGTTCATAGAGACATAGAGTAGAATCATGGTTACTGGGGACTGAGGGTGAGGGCAAATGGAGTTATTGCTTAATAGTTACAGAGTTTGTGTTGGGGTGATGAAAACGTTTTGAAAATAGTGGTGATGGTTGCAGAACATTGTGAATGTACTTAACGCTACTGAATAGTATACCTAAAAATGGTTGCAGTGGTGAATTTTATGCTGTGTGTATTTTACCACAGTAATAAAATACAACCCTGTGGAGGAAGTGGAGCCCTGGAATAATCGGTGTCGGAGCTGACATGGAGGGCACTGGGTGGACCTCAGATGTAGGGCTTTGTCTGAGTTGAAATGCTGTGGGATTTTTTTATTTTGGCACATCAGTGCTGTTTTTGAAATAGGTTAAGAAACGAGAAACATGGGGTGGGAATTTATACTTAATTCAGTGCTTCCTTTCCCCTATAGTCAGAAGTAAGAGACTGGGATTGCTTGAAGCTATTTCTGTCTAAGGACTCCAGGTTAGGATAGGGTTTCTCTTGCCTACTCTGCGTATATGGCAGTGGTTGGATGAAGTTTGCCTGATTGCTGCTTTCTGGCTGATAACAGCATGTGACAGGGGGAGGCAGACAGGGCCTAGGCCCTGCCAGGAAGGCGGGCATGGTATGTGGCTTCCTCTTAACATCTGAATCTGATGTGATACCTGTTGTCTCCCTAAACAGAAAAGGGAGATTTCATTGCCCTGGATCTTGGTGGGTCTTCTTTTCGAATTCTGCGGGTGCAAGTGAATCATGAGAAAAACCAGAATGTTCGCATGGAGTCCGAGGTTTATGACATCCCAGAGAACATCGTGCACGGCAGTGGAAGCCAGGTGGGTCCTTGCTCCCTCTGGGTCACCCCATTGGGCCAGCATCCCCTAGGTTACCTCCAGGAATCAGGCCTCAAAGCACTGGCATTCCAAGCCCCTGGAAGAGGGTTGCTTTAAAGAGTCCCTCATAAATGCATATGTAAAAGGACTCCTGGGCAGAGGATGTGGCAGCCTGTGTAGGGGCTGCGCTTAAACAGAGGCCCTCTGTCTGGGTAAACCGGTGCAGTGGGAGTGGGCTGCTTGGACTTGCAGAGTCTAGGTTTGAGGAGGGAGACCCCACAGCTCTGTTGGGTAGATGTACTTATTCCTGTGGATCCTGGGGTCAGTTTCCCAATGCAGATTTAGCAGAGCCCTAGGTGAAAATGCCACCCCCCTATTTTTTTTTTTTTTTTTTTTTTAAGACGGAAGCTCGCACTGTCGCCCAGGCTGGAGTGCAATGGCATGATCTTGGCTCACTGCACCTCTGCCTCCCAGGTTCATGTGATTCTCCTGCCTCAGCCTCTGGAGTAGCTGGGATTACAGGCACACCCCACCACACTTGGCTAATTTTTTTGTATTTTTAGTAAAGACAGGGTTTTACTATGTTGGCCAGACTGGTCTCGAACTCCTGACCTCGTGATCCACCCGCCTCAGTCTCCCAAAGTGCTGGGATTATAGGCGTGAGCCACCATGCCCAGCTGAAAATGCCCCTTTCTTTTGGTCATTGGCCTCACCCACTTACCAGAGGGTGTGGCTGTGGCCTTGTTGGGCAGGAATGAGGGCTCACAGCTACGGGCTATTTTGTGGCTTCTTGTTACCTGATTTAGAACAGCATTGTGCAAGCCCTTGGCACAGAAAGCAGAGGAAGCAGGGACATCACCGTCCCTTCCTTTCACTCTCCCACTGGGGCTCCCCACATTGTACCCCAGGAACGGCTGCCCTTCCTCCTTGCCCAGAGGACTGGTGGGTATGCCTAGCTAGGAAGGGCCTATCCACCTGCCCCTTCCTGTCTGGGTGAGGTGAGTGGTGGGTCAGTAGCTCACTGAGGACCCTGTGATCAGGTCTCAGGTAGCCTACTGCAGGCTTTCAGTCATTTCTAGGTCCCTAAGCTCATTGTGGGGCAGGGGTGTACTTCTCTCTCCTGTAGACATTCTGGTTCCTTTAGTCTGGCTCGCCTCCTGAGTCATGGCTGCTGTCCAGCATATGTTCTCAGAGCTGGCCAAATGTTTGCTTTAAGGAGGGTGTGCTCACCGAAAGATTCATGACTAAGATCTCCAGGGAACCTGTTTGTTCTGGGGTGGACTTTGAGATGAGACCCAGGAGCCTTCTCCTCTTGACTCTACTTTGTTCTTAAGTTCCTGTGGGTAGGACCTGTAACAAGCCACCAAGCCTTTTCTTTGTCCAAGAGACAAAGGCTAATCCTGGCTAACCTGCTCCCTTGGGGTATGGGTTCAGAGCCCTTCAGATTATGCCACAGTGAGCGTCACAAGTGACACTGTCGCAAGAGCAGGTGAGCCAGTTTATATATGGTAGGCCACCAAAGCTGGATGTGTCTCTATTGGATGGCCCTGCCCAAAGGCTCCCCTGCTATCCCTCCATCACTGGGCTGCAGAGACCAGCCCATCCATCTGGTGCCTGCACAGAGGCTGCCAGCTGGTAGGTCTCTTGACCATGCCCAATTGGCTCCTGCGTTGCTCCTCTTCACAGATGGCTGGCAGCCCAGGGTTTGGCATCCTGCACTTTCTGTTTGGAACACACACTGGACTGTCACTCTCTGTTTCCCGTGGTCTTTAGGTTGAGCTACCTAAGCCTGGCACATTCACCACTGAAACTCATCCTGTGCTGCAAACATTCCCTGTGTGTTTTGGCTTGACTTTTTAGGAGCAAGGTTGGTTAATGAAGGGAGTGCCCTCACCTTCTTACCACTGCCCCCTTTGTCTCTCCCAGCCTCTGTCTTCATCTTCCCCTCTTCTCAGTCCGAGAATCACTTTATTCCCTGCTGTCTCTGTTTCTTCTGCTGCTGCTTTTTTTTTTTTGAAACAGGGTCTCACTCTGTCACCCAGGTTGGAGTGCAGTAATGGGTTGTCGGCTCACTGCAACCTCCAGCTCCTGGGTTCAAGCAATTCTCCTTCTACTTTAGCCTCCCAGGTTGCTGGGATTATAGGCGCCCACCACCATGCCTGGCTAATTTTTGTATTTTTAGTAGAGATGGAGTTTTACCATGTTGGCCAGGCTGGTCTCTAACTCCTGACCTCAAGTGATCTGCCCACCTTGGCCTCCCAAAGTGCTGGGATTATAGGCGTGAGCCATGGCACCCAGCCCTTCTGTTCCTTTTAAGCAGTCTGAAAAGAGGATGATGGCAATAATGTTGATAATGTAGTATCATTTAGCAAATTCTTACCTGGTGCTTGTTATGCACAAGTCACAGATACGAGCACTTTATGTATTAACTCAATCATCACAGCAACCCTAGCGGGTAGATACTATTTTTGCCATTTCACATGCTAGGAGAATTGAGGCTCAGCTGTTTATTAACTAGCCCCTTGGGTTACACAGCTCACAAGTGATGGAACTGGGATTTGAACCTAGGCAATATGGCTCCAGATGACAAACAGTTTCAGCAACTTTGAGTTCCTAGGCTGGGTTGTGTCTTTGTCTTTATTTGGTTATTTTAATTTTATGATTGGTGAGAGAACAGGAGGGCAGTAGGCAAGGAGAACAGTCTCGGGAATGAGGGGGAGAGGGTTGGAAAATGAAAAATGGATGAAATGGGAACCTCCTCCAGAAGTCTGGCGTTAGGTTGGAAATAAGTATTGGGTGGTCCAGTACCTTCTTTTTCTTTGAGATCGGGCCTTGTTCTGTTGCCCAGGCTGGAGTGCAGTGGTGCAATCATGGCTCACTGCAGCCTGGAACTCTTGGACTTGAGGGATTTTCTTGCATCTCAGCCTCCCATGTAGCTGGAACTATAGGCACGTGCAACTATGCCTAGCTGATTTTTTTGTATTTTTAAGAGAGATGAGTTCACATTATGCTGCCCAGACTGGTCTTGAAATCCTGAGCTCATGTAATCCTCCTGCTTTGGCCTCCCAAAGTGCTGGGATTACAGGCATGAGTCACTGTGCCTAGCCAAGTGGTCCAATACTTTTTGGAGATCTCTTATTGACCTATAGAATATTCTGGTAAAACTGGGTCCTCATTTTGTCTATGAAGCAACTTAGACTCACAGATTATGAACAGTAATAAATTCTTGGGGTTGTGATCATAGCAGATTCTTATCTTTTGTAATATGTGGGAATTTAAAAATAAATTTACAAGTACTTTTGAACTTTTTTAAAAAAGAAATGTCATCTTACTATGTTGTCCAGGGTGGCCTTGAACTTCTGGGCTCAAGTGATCCTCCCACCTCAGCCTCCCAAGTAGCTAGGATTACAGGCATGGAAGATTTTTAAACTTTTTATTTGAAATAATATTAAACTTACAGGAATTTTTTAAGATAAGCACAAAGGGCTACTGTGTATTATCATCTAGATTCTCCAGTTAACTACCATTTCCTTTATTGCTGTCTCTCTTCCTCTCTTTACACACACCCAAACACACACACACACACACACACACACACACACATATACACACACACACAGCTACACACACACAATCTCAAAAGTCTCAGAGCACTTTTTTTTTTTTTTTGAGACAGAGTCTTGCTCTGTTGCCCAGCCTGGAGTGCAGTAACGTGATCTCGACTCACTACAACCTCTGCCCACTACAACCTCTACCTTCCAGGTTCAAGTGATTCTCCTGTCTTAGCCTCCTGAGTAGCTGGGATTACAGGCACGTGACACCATACCCAGCTGATTTTTGTATTTTTAGTAGAGATGGGGTTTTACCATGTTGGCCAGGCTGGTTTCGAACTCGTGACCTCAGGTGATCTGTCTGCCTGGGCCTCCCAGAGTGCTGAGATTACAGGTGTGAGCCACCGCACCCGACCCAGAATACTTTTAAGGTCTAATAAATTCAGAGGCACAAATGCAACATTCTTAAAATATTACTTATTTAGTTTTGGGAATTTTGAATAATAAATGTTTAAGTTTTTTGTATTGGCTATTGCTTGCCATCTTTAATCAGAGTGCCTGAGTCTTTATTTTAAATTATTAAAAAAAAAATTTTTTTTAAAAGATGGGGTCTTGCCACGTTGCCCAGGCAGATCTTAAACTCCTGGACTGAAGCAATCCTCCCACTTCAGCCTCCCAAAATGCTGGATTATAGATGTGAGCCACTGCACCTGGCCATAGTCTGTGTGTTTTTCAAATAAAGAGTATGTTGTCAGAAAAGAAGATAAAATACTGTTTTTTAAGACACTGAAGCTTTGAGTTTGGAGCGGTTAGGTAACTTTTCTTCCTAGTTGATTGCAGAGATAGCTTAGCCATGGGGGGTAGCTTCCTGTTTCTTTGGGCAGGCTTGTCACCCTGGATCACCAGCACTCCACAGAAACGGGCTTTCCTTCTCAATGAAGCACTCTGGGGAGTTGTGTTTGGCCTGGATCCGGGAGCTGGTGACAGGCCCCATTCATGGGAATCCATTTCTGCAGGCTGAGTTCTCCCAGGCGCCTCCCTGCCCCTTCCCGAGGTAGCCTTCCCTCTACCCGACCTTCTTTCCTGAGGCTGCAGGAGAGTCTGGAGCCTCTGAGTGCAGATGGCATGGGGCGTGAGGACCAACTTAGTAATGAGTTTACATCAGTCTACAATGTAGGTCGCAGGAAGCTTAGCCGGCTTCTCCAGGGAGGGTCATGTGTCAACTGAGCCTAAGATGCCAGCTGCTCTGTGGCCTGCTCTGTGATTTTCAGGTAGAAGAATCCTACATTGAAATTAACCAGGTTTTCTTTTACTCTGGCAACAAAGTCTGCCTTTAGAGCTGGCTTTGGGGGGCTCTGGGGAAAGATGGGAACAGCAGTAATGACTTCTGGCCCCCTCACGAGGCCCTGCAAGTAAAGCTTTAGGCAGATGGCCTTGTCTGGGAGTTCGGGCTGGGGCCGCTTCATGTGACTATGGTTTGGCTCTTCCAAGACAGCCTTCTTCTGGGTTCCAAAAAGCTCCATGGCTGTGTCACTCCATTGTGCAAGGGAGGTCTAGTGTCATGAGAGTCATGTGAAAGAGACAAGGGGTTAGCTAGACTGTGGCATGGCTGCTAAAAGTGTGTATGTATGCTCAGGTTGGATTACTAGAGGCAGAGAGATAAAGAAGGGAGGTTCTTAGTTCTGCTAACCACTCCTCTGGTTAGAACGCACACAGAATATTATCTTCTGTTATGGTTATATTTTGAGACAGGGTCTCACTCTACTGCCCAAGCTGGATTGCAGTGATGTGATCATGGCTCACTGCAGCCTTGACCTCCTGGGCTCAGGGGATTCTCCCACCTCAGCCTCCCAAGTAGCTAGGACTACAGGCGTGTGCCACTATGCTTGTCTAATTTTTAAGCTTTTTGTACAGATGAGGTCTCACTATGTTGCCTAGGCTGATGTCAACCTCCTAGGCTCAAGTGATCCTCCTGTCTTGGCCTCCCAAAGTGTTGAGATTACAGATGTGAGTCATCATACCTGGCCCTGGTTATATTTTAGAGATGAAGGGAATTATTAGAGAGATCCAAAAAGATTTCCTTAGAGGCGGTGAGCCTTTCATCATGGGCAATATTCATGTAGAAGCTAGGGAATCAGTGTTCCAGGCTCTTTCTAGCAGATTCCTAAGATATGTGTGCACCTAATAAGTCATAGATAATGTGTTATAGAACAGGCAAGCTTAAGTTACACTGCAGTAGATGAATTGTGGTATGTTCATACCAAGGAATACTGTGCAGCAATGAGAATGAACAGTTGGCAAAGACTCTCAACTCTGTGAACGACTGTCATCCCCGTAATGTCGAGTGAAAGAACACAGATGCCAAAGAGCACACATGGTCTCGTTTCCTTTTAGACACACTAGACAAACGGGCAGATGTAATTGAGGGTGTTAGACGTCCGAACGGCTGGCAATTGCCCTTGGGCTGGGTGGTAGCGATAGGCACTGCAGGGGCAGAAGGGGGCATCTTACAGGTGTTTCTCCGTCTGGGTGTTGGCTACACAGATAGCTGCAGCTTGTGAGAACCCAGTGAACCCTGCACTTAGGGTATGTGTACTTTTTGGGGTATGCATAAGATACTTCTATAAAAGGTAAAATTAAGATAGTCTGAATTGTTAAGTCACTCCAGTGGGCTAGAGCCTGTGGAATTGCCCTCAGAATTTCTGAAATTTTCAGAGAGCGTGGCATCAGGAGGAGTGGGAAGGCCACTCCACCTGAGTGGCTGGTGGAGACCCGTAACCTGTGTGTTATGAAGACGTAGCTGATTTTCTGTTATTTTTCCATTTTTCTCAGTACCCAGATGTTGCATATTAGTGACCACTGAGAGGCCAGTTCTGTTTGAAGGCTTTGAATTGCTTCCTAAGAGCTGTATTTGCCCACAGGGCAGCTTTTGAAAAGTGACTCCTTTCTGTATTCACATACAGCATGGCTTGTCAGACAGGGCCACCAGATCCCATGAGTATAAACACCTTTCTGTATGCGTGGGAGGGAATTGTTTATATTTTTCTGTGAAACGCTAAGCCTGCTTTGGCCCTCCCTGACTGCTCTCTCATGCTTCTTCTAGCTTTTTGATCATGTCGCTGAGTGCCTGGGAGATTTCATGGAGAAAAAGAAGATCAAGGACAAGAAGTTACCTGTGGGATTCACATTTTCTTTTCCTTGCCAACAATCCAAAATAGATGAGGTAAGAATGCTCTGGGATTATTGGACTCTGCAGATGCCCCAGGTTGGAAAAGCTAACAAGCCCTTTTCTCCACAACTTTTCCCTTTTGCTTGCAGAATGGCTTGCATGTCTGCTATTTTTAAATAAACGTTTGCAGAAGTTAGTGTGGTATCATGAGATAATGTTTACTTTTTCAATTACTTTAGTTATTTATGTATTTTTGGAGACAAATCATGGTATTTTTGGCTACCAGGTGGACAGAACCATTTATTAATCTTAAGCAAGCAAAGGAAAATAAAATAGGTTTGAAGATGGTAGAGAGAGGTGGGAAAGTTCTTTGCTAGAATTGCATGGTGTGTGATGTTTGCCTGGAAACTGCCCCGGTTACTGCGACTATGCTCCAGGCCCTGTCCCTCAGGTGCCAGGGCTGCCTCTCCACAGTGGAGCTGGTCAGTAGCTCCAGCCCCAGAGATGCCCTTGGTGACCTCTGAGGTGACTTGTTGTACCCAACTTCCTGTTGGTCATCTATTTGTTTATTCATTCATTCAGCAAGGATGGACTGAGACCTTCTGTATGATAACACTGAACCTCAGCACTGCAGGAATACAAAATGAATACAAGCAGCCTTCTTCTTTTTTTACATGGAGAGATAGAAACACATACACACCCCACACCCAAACCACCCATGAATAAACTTCTAATAGTATGAATTCTGGGGTTGGGTGCCGTGGTAATCCCATCACTTTGGGAGGCCGAAACAGAAGGATCACTTGAGCCCAGGAGTTCAAGACCAGCCTCGGCAATCTATACAAAAAATTAGCTGTGTGTGGTGGTACGTGCCTGTAGTCCCAGCGATGTGGGAGGCTAAGGTAGGAGAAGCTTGGGAGATTGAGGCGGCTGTGAGCCATGATTGTGCCACTGTACTCCAGCCTGGGGGACAGAATGAGACCCTGTCTCAAAAACAAGAAAAAAAAAGAATTCTGATATTTAACTATTGAGGGCCCATCTTGTCGCCCAGGCTAGAGTGCAATGGCGCAATCTTGGCTCACTGCAACCTCTGCCTCCTGGGTTCAAGCGATTCTCCTGCCTCAGCTTCCCTAGTAGCTGGGATTACAGGCACCTGCCACCATGTCTGGCTAATTTTTGTATTTTTGGTAGATATGGGGTTTCACCATGTTGATCAGGCTAGTCTTGAACTCCTTACCTCAGGTGATCCGCCCATCTTGGCCTCTCAGAATGCTGGGATTACAGGTGCAAGCAACCGCACCCGGCCAGGCTCTGTTCTAATACATACTTCACAGGTAGTGCACATAATCTTCAAGCATCTCTATGAGTTAAGTGCTTATGATTCCTACTTTACAGATGAGGAAACTGAGTCTCGGAGGGGTTAAGAACCTGTCCAAGGTCACTTAGCCAGGAAGCAGCAGATCCCATGCTCGTAACTGGTCTACTTTGCTACAAGCTAGTAGCATTTGGGCTCAGGGCACCTTCTACGCTTGCAGGCAGCTCCCCTGGGTCCCTTATGCCTTTACGGTAAGCACCCTTTCTTGGGCACTGCTTCCTGTGGCTGGAACCCTTACATCTGTATAATTTGTGGAATCAGCAAGAAGGGGCTTGAGAGCCCAGTAGGGCAAGATGAGCACAGAGGTCTCCCCAGGGTCACAGGGCTTATTAATGGCAGGTCTTGGACCAGGTCCCACCCACCTCCAACATGTCTAAATGATCGGAGATGTTCTGTCTGACCTGTTATGCTTTCAGGAAGCTGTGGCCATATTTGGACTCTTGCTCTGGTTCTAGTATCTGAGAACACCCCTCCAAGGTGTTCAGATCAGTTTGGCCTCCAGCATGTCCTTCCCAAACCCTTTTGCAAGGCCTGTTGTCAGTAAAGGTTTCCCTTGGCTTTTTTTTTGAGATGGAGTCTTGCTCTGTCACCAGGCTGGAGTGCAGTGGCACAATCTCGGCTCACTGCAACCTCCGCCTCCTGGGTTCAAGCGATTCTTCCGCCTCAGCTTCCCGAGTAGCTGGGACCACAGGCACGTGCCACCATGCCCGGCTATTTTTTGTATTTTTAGTAGAGATGGGGTTTCATCATGTTGGCCAGGATGGTCTCGATCTCTTTACCTTGTGATCCGCCCACCTGGGCCTCCCAAAGTGCTGGGATTACAGGCATGAGCCACCGCGCCTGGAGTAGTCTGGGTTTTAATAAGCTCTTTAGGCCGGGCGCGGTGGCTCACGTCTGTAATCCTAGCACTTTGGTAGGCTGAGGTGGGTGGATCACCTGAGGTCAGGAGTTCAAGACCAGCCTGGCCATCATGGTGAAACCCCATCTTTAAAAAAAAAAAAATAAGGTCTTTAAATGATCTTGATGTCTATTAAAGTTTAAGAGCCACCATAATTTCTGACTCAGTAGTTCTGGGTTGGGGCCTGAGAATGTGCATTTGTTTTGTTTTGTTTTGAGACGGAGTCTCGCTCTGTCACCAAGCTGGAGTGCAGTGGTGCAATCTTGGCTCACTGCAACCTCTGCCTCCCAGGTTCAAGAGATTCTCCTGCCTCAGCCTCCTGAGTAGCTGGGACTACAGGCGCGCGCCACCACACTTAGCTAATTTTTGTATTTTTAATAGAGATGGGGTTTCACCATGTTGGCCAGTATCTCAATCTCTTGACCTCATGATCCGCCTGCCTCAGCCTCCCAAAGTACTGGGATTACATGTGTGAGCCACCGTGCCTGGCCTGAGAATGTGCATTTCTAGTTAGTTCCTAGGTGATAGCTGCAGCTGCTGTAGCACTTTGAAAACCACTGGCATGGCAGAAGCTTCATCCTCCTCGTCATCCATAGAAGTATGATTCCATTCTCTGGCCCATCCTCTAATGTCCATTCTTGCCTGATGACCAAGAGATTGGGTCTGTGTCCTATAACAGCTGTAGCATGTTGATTTGTCTGTCTGTATGTCTGTCTCTTGTTCTCATTTTTCTTCCCCTGTGAACAGGACTCTCCGTCTCTAAGCCCAACATGATCTCCTTACTGGAGCAAGGGAAGGAACTGTAGATGGTGGAGAGAAAGATGTCACAGGGTTACTGTGCAGGTGAGTGACAGATCACCAGTCAGGGAGGGCTATTGTAAGGTACTCAACCAAGTAGTAAGTCGGAAACTGTTCTGGGATTCAGGTGGGATGAGAACTGAAATCTTAGTATGTGCTTCCCTAGAAACCTCACCACACCCTGGGTTTTTTTTCTTTTTCTTTCAATCAAAGTGGTCTTTCGCCTATACCCTGAATCTCAGTCCTTCTTAGCTCTTCTTTTCCTTTGATGGTTAGAATTGTATTGCACTTCTAGATTTCTTTTCAGAGTTTAAATTTTTATCAGAATTATCAAAGATATGTATGTACATTATTTTTTTTTCTTTGTCTTTTTTTTTTTTTTTGCCTTCGCAGCACAAGCATGTATGCACGTTATTTAAAGAGTCAGGTAGTAGTATTAGGTTGGTGCAAAAGTAATTGCAGTTTTTGGCCAAATAAATGCTAAATTTTTGGCAAAACTGAAATTATCTTTGCAACAACCTATGCAGGGCTTTTTCTCTTAGAAAAGGAATTCTCGTTCCTGGTTCCCCCGTTTCCCTCTTCCCAGAGCCATCCACTTCTTTTCTTTTGTAGTTTCTTTTAGTGTTCCCTTCATTTCTCCAAAAATATGTGTATGTTACTACTCTTGATTGTCTCTTCAGGTTGAGTCCTTATTTGATATCTTCTTATAAGAAAATAAGGATTTAGCTCTTTCCTCTGCTGAATCCAACACATGTGCACCCACACAAATACACACATTTCCCATCCTCCATCTTATCAATGTCATAATATTTATTAAGTCAGTATTCAGGATTTACATTATTACAGCCATTTAGTGCTAGTCATAGCTGTGCTGTGAATATGCCAAATTACTTTTTCTGTATACCTTTTTATTTTCCCTGGAGTTAATAATGACTTGGAAATTTTGTCTTTTTTTTTTTTTTTTTTTTTTTTGCTTAATTTATATATACATATCCCTAATCCAACTCCTGACTAACCATCAATTATCTGAATCTCAAGATACTTGGACATATTAGGTGATCTATCGACTTCATCTTCTGGGAGAAATCTCTCCTGGAATCCTCAGATATGCTTCTCTTGACAAATGGTTCATTGTATTTGCATGCACTCAGTTTGGATCTATGTGATTTATTTGATATTTTCTCATGATTAGATTGAGATAACACATTTTTACAAAGAATGCCACAGACATAATGTGTCATACCAAAGGATGCATCTCAGTGCATCACACCAAAGGATGCATAATGCCGATGTGTCTTATTATTGGTGATGTTAACTTTGCAAACTTGGTGAAGGTAGTGTCCGCTTTATAAAGTTCTTATTTTTCTATTTGTAATTAATAAATATCTTGTGGGAGATACTTGGAGATTATTCAGTTTCTTCTGTAATTTTTGCCCATTAATTTTAGCATTTATTGCTGGATCTCTTCAGCTGTGCTGTGGTGTTAACCTAACGTTGATTTTTTCATTTCCCTCTTTTTTATGTATATTAATTAGGATTATTCTGTAGAAAAAGCTGTTCCTTCCCCTCCATTTACTTATATATTCAATCGTATTTATGGATTTTTTTTTCTAAGAGGTAAATCTAATTTACCTCATAAAATTTAATGACTTCATAAAACTTAAATGGATTTATTTTTGGATTTATGGATTTTTATTTCTTTCTGTGAAGTAAATCCAATGAATCATTATTTTGTTTCTCAAATTGTTCCAGCTTTGAATGTTGGAATCTCCTTCACATTGGTTCCTTTGACCTTCTGACATGCCCCCATGCATTTTTTGAGCACGTTCTTCCTTCTGGCACAAGGTATTCTAGGTTCTTTTATTTTCCTTGCCCTAGCCTAGAATCAGCCACTTCTCCAAGGAGCTCTCATTGCTTTTATTGGGAAATGGTGTTTAGAAACCAAGGTCTGGGTGCTAGGTACGCTCTAGGCTACTGGGATGTCACTGCTTCTGGCCCTTATGGCAGCTAAAGCTAGGAAACATATAGATAGATAGATTTATACACACACCCCTGTATTTATTTCTGCCTCTATCTTTTTTTCATTTTTTCTTACGTCTATCTATGTACTAAAACTATCAGTTTATATTTATAACTTGGTTTCTAGTCCTTCTTTACAGTTTATTGTAGCCTTCCTCCTTTACTTATTTGTAATTTCTTTTTCTGATAATGAGAAAAAATGTATTCACCTATTTGTTCAGTTTTAGTATATACATAAAGTAGTTTCAGAATTTCTAACCTATTTCTCTGTGAGAAACAAATTTACCAACTAGATTTAGGTATTTGCGTATACTATTTTTTTGTTTTAGTCTTACAGTATTCAGTCAAAATACTATTTCCAAAATTACTTACGTTAGTTATTTTAGGTTCATTTGTTACTGCTTTTTTTTTTTTTAAGATGGAGTCTCACTCTTGCTCTCAGTCTGTCACCAGGCTGGAGTGCAGTGGTGTGATCTCGGCTCACTGCAGCCTCTACCTCCTGGGTTCAAGCGATTGTCCTGTCTCCTGAGTAGCTGTGACTACAGGCACACACCACCATGCCCAGCTAATTTTTGTATTTTTAGTAGAGACGGCGTTTTACCATGTTGGCCAGGATGGTCTTGATCTCTTGACCTCGTGATCTGCCCACATCGGCCTTCCAAAGTGCTGGGATTACAAGTGTGAGCCTCCGCCCCTGGCCTATTTATTAGTGTTTATGTTCTATTTTGCATTCCGACTACATCCTGGATTGATTTATTTATTTATTGGTATCTAAAACATTACAATGCTTCTAAGAATCAAAGCTATATAAAATAGTATAACATAGGTCTCCAAAAAGTATTGTGTCTTCCTTGTCCCTACTACTTTATTCTTTTTCTCTACTTCTTCCTACCCATTTCCTATTTAACCCTTGTATGTTACCAATTTCCTTAGTTTCAAGTTTATTCTTTTTATGTTTCTCTTGCACAAATTAGCAGTTACATTTGTAGTTTTTTTTGTATCATCTTTATATGACAAGTAGTGTGCTATGATACATTTTGCATTTTGCTTTTATCACTTAACAGGAAATCACTTTATATTAGTTCATGAAGATCTTCCTCCTTTTTTTTTTTTTTTTGAGACAGTCTCACTCGGTCACCCAGGCTAGAGTGCAGTGGCACGATCTTGGCTCACTGCAACCTCCGCCTCACAGGTTCAAGTGATTCTCCTGCCTTAGCCTTCCGAGTAGTGGGGACTACAGGTGTGTGCCACCACACCTGGCTAATTTTTATTTTTGGTAGAGATGGGGTTTCACCATGTTGGCCAGGCTGGTCTCGAATTCCTGACCTCAAGTGATCTGCCCTCCTTGGCCTCCCAAAGTGCTGGAATTGCAGGCGGAAGCCACCGCTCCTGGTCATTCATATGTAGTTTTATAAGGAATTGCCAGATTCCCCTCCAGAAAAGTTGTCTTAGTTTTTTTTCTGCTGTAACAAATTCGCACATTTTTAGTGGCTAATAGAACACAAATTTATTATAGCTCTGGAGGTCAGAAGTAAAAAGTAGGTCTTACAAAGCTAAAATCAAGATGTCAAAAGCCTATATTCCTTCCTAAGGCTATATGGGAGAATCTGTTTCCTTGATTTTTTTATGCTTGCTTTCATTTTTTTTTTCTTTTTTCTTTATTTTTTTGTTTTTTGAGACAGAGTTTTGCTCTGTCACGCAGGTGCAATGGTGGGATCTTGGCTCATTGCAACCTCCACCTCCTGGGTTCAAGCAATTTTCCCACCTCAGCCTCCTGAGTAGCTGGGATTACAGGCACCCGCCACCATGCCTGGCTAAATTTTTGTATTTTTAGTAGAGACAGGGTTTCGCCATGTTGTCCAGGCTGGTCTCAAACTCGTGGCCTCAGGTGATCCACCTGCCTTGGCCTCCCAAAGTGCTGGGATTACAGGTGTGAGCCACCACGCCCAGCTGATTTTTAATGCTTTCTTTAGTGTCTTTACTCTTCCTTTTATTTTCAACTTTTTTGAATAACTTTAAGTATAGGGCTTATGTGCAATGCAGAATTGAGTTTTACTTTATAAACCAATCTGATTATCTTTTTATTTTAATAGGTGAAAGTCTAATTACATTTTTGATAAATTTGGGCTTAATTCTATATATTGTCTCTGTATTTATTTTTATTTATATTTTCTGGGTTTTATAGTTTTTGAAAAATACTTTCAGGTTGGGTGCAATGGCTCATACCTATAATTCCAGCACTCTGGGAAGCTAAGATGGGAGGATCACTTGAGGTCAGGAGTTCAAGACCAGCCTGGCCAACATGACGAAACCCTGTTTCTATTAAAAATACAAAAATTAGCCAGGCGTGGTGATGCGTGCCTACAATCCCAGCTACTCAGGAGGCTGAGACAGGAGAATTGCTTGAATCGAGGAGGCAGAGGTGGTGGTGAGCCGAGATCATGCCATTGCACTCCAGCCTGGGCCACAGAGCAAAACTCCATCTCAGAACAAAACAAGAAGCAAACCCTTTCACATTTATGTTTTTCTAATCATTTTTCTGTCATGCAATACATAGTTTTTATAATAGGAAGCTCTTTCTTTTGTTCTAGTGTTTACATTTATGGTTCTGATCCTGTTTACTTAGACAGTATTTATTCCTTCTATACTTGATTGGCCAGCTTTACAAAATACCATATGATTCTTATCTGTTACAGATGGGTCAATAAGTAGGCTTATTTTACTCTCCACCCACTCCTTCCCTTGTCTTCCAAAAGTTTGTTAGTTGTATGCTTTTTATGTCAAGGCGTATAACATTTACATGCTGTTCTGTTACATCTGTCCTTACCTTTCATTTAGTCTTAGTTCTGTAGTTAAATACATTCATTGTTTTCCACCAGTTGTTTTGATGAAATTTCTCTAGGTATGTCTTGATTGACTATCCTGTTCTCTAGAAGTTTCCTCAAAAAGGGCTCATGCAAACAATGTCTCCCCATAAGTTTCTTTTCTTTTCTTTTTTTTAGACAGAGTCTTGCTCTGTCTCCAGGCACCAGGCTGGAGTACAGTGGTGCAATCTTGGCTCACTGCAATCTCCGCCTCCTGGGTTCAAGCAATTCTCCTGCCTCAGCCTCCCTAGTAGCTGGGACTACAGGCGCACGCCACCATGCCCAGCTAATTTTTGTATTTTTTAGTAGAGACAGGGTTTCACCATGTTGGCCAGGATGGTCTCGATCTCTTGACCTCGTGATCCCCCCACCTCGGCCTCCCAAAGTGCTGGGATTACAGACATGAGCCACCACGCCTGGCTTAAGTTTCTTATACTATAGTATTGTTGAATATTGTTTATGTCTGTTGTCAGCTTGATGTTTTCCCGTTACATGTAAGTAGCTTTATATTTGGTTCTGGTCTGCCTGATGATTCTTTAATTTTAATGTTACTTTATTAGGGCACGTCTCAATCTTGATCATTTTGGGTCACCTTTTACTGATACACATGACCTTCCAAATGAAGAGTCAAGTTTTTGTTTCCAGAAATATTTTTTGTTTTTTTCTTTTGATAAAGTTAAAAATACAAAAAAGTATAGAGAATAACATAACAAATTCCCCCAGTACTCACCACCCCCAGAATTGACTACTGTTAATGTTTTGACACATTTTTACTTTTTGGTAAAAGAGATAAACCTTTTTAAGCATAAGTTTTCTTCTTTCCCAATTCTTAGTTCCCTTTCCCTCATCTACCTCTTGCTCTTAGAAGCAACAACAGTCTTGAATTCAGTGTATGCCCTTCCAGTTAATTTAAAAAACATTTTTGGTAAGCATTTATGAAAGAAAATGTTTTTTGCTTTTTTATAGGTAGCAGTCTTTACATTTTGTTTTGCAACTTGCTTTTATTAACACTGTTTTTGAGATTTATCCATGGTAAAAAATCTATATAAAACATAGTTCCCTCCTTATGATCATTAAGTTGTTTCCATTTTTTGTTGTCTTAAATAGTAGCAAGGTATATTTCCATGCACATGTCTCCATGTATAACAATTTCTCAAGAATGTGTATCAGGCCAGGCATGGCTCACACCTGTGATCTCAACACGTTGGAAGGATTGCTTGAGCCCAGGAGTTTGAGATCAGCCTGAGCAACATGGCAAGACCCTGTCTCTGCAGAAAATAAAACAGGCCGGGTGCAGTGGCTCACACCTATAATCCCAGCACTTTGGGAGGCCGAGGTGGATCATGAGGTCAGGAGTTTGAGACCAGCCTGGCCAACATGGTGAAACCCTGTCTTTACTAGAAATATAAAAATTAGCCAGGCATGGTGGTGTGTGCTTATAATCCCAGCTACTCGGGAGGCTGAGGCAGGAGAATTGCTTGAACCTGGGAGGTGGAGGTTGCAGTGAGCCAAGTTCATGCCATGGCACTCCAGCCTGGGCAACAGAGCAAGACTCCATCTCAGAAAAAAAAAAAAAAATTAGCCTGGCATGTTGCTGTGTGCCTATTGTTCCAGCTACTCAGGAGACAGAGGTAGGAGGGTCACTTAATCCTGGGAGATCAAGGCTGCATTGAGCTGCAATAGTGCCACTGGACTCCAGTCGAGGCTGGGTTCCAGAGCAAGACCCTGTCTCAAAAAAAAAAAAAAAAGAAATTTGTACCTCAAGTGAAATTGCTGGAACATGGCAGTGTATGTTTTAATTTACAAGATACTCAACTTGTTCTGGGAAGTGATTGTATCAGTTTATGCTCGTACTAACAATGGTAGTGTCTGAGAATGCCTTTTCTTTCCTCTCTTGATATTCTTCAACTTAGGTTTTGTTTGTTTGTTTTTATTTTTTTAGAGACCAAGTCTCGCTGTGTTGCCCAGGCTGGAGTGCAGTGGCGCGATCTTGGCTCACTGCAACCTCTGCCTCCTGGGCTCAAGCGATTCTCCTGCCTCAGCCTCTCTAGTAGCTGGGACTACAGGCACACACCGCCACACCTGGCTAATTTTTTTTTTTTTTTTTTTTTTTTGCATTTTTGTAGAGGTGGGGTTTCAGCATGTTGCCCAGGCTGGTCTCGAACTCCTGAGCCCAGGGAATCTGCCTGCCTCAGCCTCCCAAAGTGCTAGAATTACAGATGTGAGCCGCCACACCTGGCCTTAAGTTTTTGATATTGTCCTTAATATTGTCTAACTGAAATTTCTGCTGATATGAGGAAGGGAAATGCTCTTATGGCTTTAATTTACTAGTGATATTATTGATCATCTTTCCAGGAATGCATTGTCTATGAAGTTTTTGTCTTCTGTGCTCATATATTTTTTTGAGACAGGTTCTTACTCTGTTGTGCAGGCTGGAGCACAGTGGCATGACCTTGGCTCACTGCAGCCTCTGCCTCCTGAACTCGAGAAATCGTCTCACCTCAGTGTACGCACCACTGCAACCTGCTTAATTTTTTTGTTTATTTTTCTTGTAGAGATGAGGTCTTACTGTGTTGCCCAGGCTGGTCTAGAACTCCTGGGCTGAAGCGATCCTCCCATTTCAGCTTCCCAAACTGTTGGGATTACTGGCGTACTTCCATTTTTGGAGAATTAGGTTGACTTTTTCTTATTGATTTATAGTAGAACTAAATTCTGGGCATTATTCATTTTTCTCTGCTACATGTTTTAGTTGTTTTTTTCTCAGATTGTCCCTTGCCTTTTGACTTTGTGGTATTTTCTCCCACTCACACGTTTTTAAGGTTAATGTCAAATTCATTCCCTTCAACCAGATGTGGTCAGGATGGTAGTGAGGAGGTCATACTCTCCTTCACTGTGTTCTCTGTATCTTACAAGTTTTTAATGCTCCAAGTGTTTCTGTTGATATTCTTTCTTAACATTTTCCACAATGATAGAGAATTTTACAAGTCAACCCTGGTCGAGTTCTTTCACAGAGATTTTGATGGAAGAAAGGTATAGAAATGCAAGGGCTGAGCTCATATTACTGGTTTTGGAATGTTCTTTTTTTGTTCATAATTTTCTTTTATATTATTGATTATTTTTGTCCAAGTTTCTTTAAAATAATTTTCTTTAAGTTTGGGAGTAAAATCTTTATGGAATTCTGGTTGAAACTGACCTGATATATATTAACCTGTGGTAAAAAAATATTTTGTTTGGTAAATATATTTTTTGTTTTGGTGCAATTATATTGTTTTATTTAAATCTTACTTAAAAGAATTTTGTAACATTTTGTAGGACTTTTTTCATATTCTTGCGAATCATGCTTCCTTTTCCCTTCCAATTATTTACATAGCAGTTGTAATCTTAACTCACTGCCTGCACCTCAGGTTCTCTTCCACTGTCTTATCACTTGCAGTCTGGCTTCTGCCCCTCTAGTTGAGCTAAATCCAGGTGCCCTACTTCATTTTCATATTCCTTAGCTTATTGAGATGTGTAAGATAGTTCTTACCACTATCCATTTTCTCTTTTCAAAGCTCTGTTCTCTCCCTTTAACGGACTCTTTTTCCCTGTTTTTCTGTTGTTTGCTCATTTGCCATAAGATCTTTGTAATAT